>JANHJO010005409.1:296569-307463 GCA_032468235.1 Pseudoxyrhopus heterurus | reverse complement strand
CAAAAAAGCAGTTTTATTTAGAACAGCTCACATCCTTGCCACAATATCTCTAATACCATCAGCTATCAACATCTACCTATCCCAGGTCCTTAGGAAGAATCCGAGAGGTGGATAAAAATGCCAAATCCAGTCTAAACATCTGGCTGACTGTGTGATGAATTGTAACTTATAAGAAGCACATAGACATATTGTAAAGCACAGAAGAGATAACTTGGAGGAAAAAGCTACAACCAAGACACAAGTCAAATAATCAGATCTGAGTCCAGGCCAGAATTGTAACCTGAGAAAGGATCTCAGAAAATCCCTTCCCTTGTTCTCATGAAGATAAAGGAAGGGAGTAGGTGTGAGCCCTCCAAGATAGACAGAGTGGGAAACCAAAGTTATGAATATTAATATTACTTTTATTATAGGGTTGGAGCAACAGAATCTTGCAAGTCTGGAAATTCCTTCCTTCTCCCTTCCTTTATCTACAAGAGAACTAGGAAAGGTTCAGTCTGAGACTTTTTCTCAAATTACAGTTCTGCCATGGAGTCAGATTTCTCTTATCTGACTGTTGTCTGGTTTGCAGCTCCTCCTCTTGTTCCTCAAGGTATTCTTACAGCCCATTATGGGGGAAGTACATCCAGATGTGGCAGTATAACCTTGTAGTAAAAGTAGAATTATTATCATGTATGATTTTGATTTCTTAATCTTCCTTATAGGGTTGAATAAAATAGAATAGAATAACAGAGTTGAAAGGGACCTTGGAGGTCTTCTAGTCCAACCTCCTGCTTAGGCAGGAAATCCTATACCATTTCAGACAAATGGTTATCTAATCTCTTCTTAAAACCTTCCAGTGTTGGAGCATTTACAACTTCTGGAGGCAAGTTGTTCCGTTGATTAATTGTTCTGTCAGGAAATTTCTCCTTAGTTCTAGGTTGTTTCTCTCCTTGATTAGTTTCCATCCATTGCTTCTTGTCCTGCTCTCAGGTGCTTTGGAGTATAGCTTGACTCCCTCTTCTTTATGGCAGCCCCTGAGTTATTGGAACACTGCTATCATGTCACCCCCTAGTCCTTCTTTTCATCAGACTACACATACCCAGTTCCAGCAACCGTTCTTCATAGGTTTTAGCCTCCAGTCCCCTAATCATCTTTGTGGCTCTTCTCTGCACTCTTTCTAGAGTCTTGACATCTTTTTTACATCGTGGCGACCAAAACTGGATGTAGTATTCCAAGTGTGGCCTTACCAAAGCATTATAAAGTGATATTAACTCATAAGGTTGACATATAGTATATGCAGGCAACACCGATACGAAATAAGCATCTAAGCAGATTATGCTTAGCATCTCTTTGTACTGATAGCTCTTTTTGTGTAGAGATTCAGCTAAGTTCAATATTCAGGCAATGGTTGTGTTGGAATGTCTGATATAAGGTGATGTCTATAGTCCTTCCCCCAGTATTAGGGAATAAAGCACATCACTGCAGTCCTGTAGATACCAGTCATAAGAAGGGATGGTAGGAAAGTTTGAAGCACCACTCTGTTTCTGTCAGACATTTCATCTTCTATTGAAGTCCTTTGCCTTGCTGAAGCATTGAGGTGAGATTGATGTGCTTTGATTGGAGGCTTCACCTTGCCCAAAAGTCCAAAGAACCCACTTGTCAGCTGCAGTGTCACTTTGACTTTTGCAGCTGGCGGGGGCCTACTTCAATAGATGCGTCAACTGCTTCATCAAGCAAAGCACCTTTTTGAAGCTGCTCACTCCACTTCTGATGCACCAGTAAGATGAACAGCAAATGCTACAACGTTTAGCTGGACCGTGTTTTCATAGGGAAGGGCAGTTATTTGACCTGGCTTCATGCCACCATAGTAAAGGTTTTGGCTTGTGGCTAATGGAAGGTAAAGTCAGGCATTTGAGTGCTTTTGCATTCTAAAGAGACATTGTACAAACATAATGTACAGCTGTATTGTTTTTAGGTGATTGTTACTCTCTTGCAGTTCTCTATTTATCTTTAATTGTTTTAATAGTGATTACATTATTTTAATTATTGTTGGTCACCCATAGCTACATTCAATGACATGGGTGATTATATAAATTTGCTAAATTAGCTAATTAATTAATTACTCCTTGTGGAAAATTTTTAATTGCACATCTTCATATAAACTTACAGGATGTCCTGTAATGGTTGCAATTTTTAAAATGTTGTCAACCTTCCTGCCCTGTATTTGCAGTGAAATAGATTTTTTTTAATGCTCTTCTGGGAATGGATTGAAAATGAAATGCAACTGGAGGTTAGATAATTCTGAGGATTAGTGAATGGGTTTGAGCAGTCTGGGGCTGCTGACTGTCAAATTTGCCTATGACACAATCTCTGTAAAAGCCCAGGAGTGAACATTAGCACATTTGGGAAAAAAGACAAGTAACTTCACCTTTGCGAACCATCTTTCTGGCTTAACACATCACAAAAGCAACCTTTCAACTTTTTTTTTTAATGATGCAAAAGAATGAAAAAAATAGTATTTTAAAATTACTTTATGTTATAAAGAGAAGAAAATAAGAAGATGAGGAGAAGCCAGAATTTTTAGCTTTGGATTCTGCTACTACAGCTTTCCTAGACTGCTTCTGAAATGGGCCACCAATTCCCAGGAACCCCCCAGCCAGCATGGCCATTGGTGAGAATTCTAGGAATTAACCCATATTTCTGGAGAGTACCTCCATGCTATAACACTTATTAGTTTTATGTTAATTAAAATATGGTGCAATTTTCCCCTGAGCATTTTAAGAATTGTAATTTGATGATCTGATATTGGAGGTTTTAGGATTGCTCACATTAATTCTACAAGGAAAAAGAATAGTTATGTGAGTTTAAGAGCTGTGGTGGCACAGTGGTTAGAATACAGTACTGCAGGCTACTCCTGCAATTTGGCAATTTGATTCTCACCAGACTCAAGGTTGACTTAGCCTTCCATCCTTCTGAGGTTGGTAAAATGAGGACCCAGATTTTGGGGGGCAATATGCTGACTCTGTAAACCACTTAGAGAGGGCTGTAAAGCACTGTGAAGCAGTATATAAGTCTAAGTGCTATTCCTATTATAACAATTCTTCAAACAGAAAGATGCAATTTTCTAGATTTGTCTGTTCCAGACAAGCACAGAAGACAAAGTAAGAGAGCTCTTACCCATTTCTCTTGGCTTTTCTTTCTTGTGGGGTTCTAGAAAGTAAGAGGAAAACCAGAATATGTTGTCATATTTGGATGTTCACACTAAATGGAAAAGTACTTCCCCTGGCACAAAGACAGTGGTTTGTTCCTTATTCTGTTGTTGTGTGGTCAGGGGTCATAGCAATGTTCTCCGCCAAGTTCAAAGTTAAAGGAAGGGAAGAGGAACATGTCTGGTAAAGCTGTGAGGAGATTACTGTGATGGTATGTGGAAGTGACCTTGGGAGACAGAAACAAGACTTGCAACCTAGTCAGGGGTCTGATAAAAGGCAGCTTAGTCTGCCAGTGGGAGGAGAGCCTTGGAAGCATTTCAGAAGGCATGCTCCCTCTAAAGGACTAAAAAAAAGGAGGATAGAAATACTTCCAGTCTTGCAAGATTCTATTAAAGGGCTAATGATTACTGATGGGAGTACTGTACTTAGAGAATGCTCAGTTTTGGTTTAAAGTATTGGGGAGACCAACTCTCACTAAAAAGAAAGGATAAACTTTAAGTGTGAAAGTTCTAATATCTCTGATTGTCAAAATTAAATTAACTATGGAGGGAATCTATAACCAATTGATGTGGTCTTTCTATAGGTTTAGAGCCATAGGTTTAGGTTTAGAATGCTGGCAACACTAAAGGCAAAATATTATACACATGGAGGAGGTCTTTTTCTGCTCTATCATAGAAAAAATATTTTCTAGTTGGATAAGCTGGAATAGCTTCAACCGGCCTCTACAGCAAGCCAGCCGTGAGAAAAAGGATCTTACATGAGACTATATCTTCAACAAGTGATAAGGAAATAATCTAGAAAGCAGGACAAGACAGGAGTCCTAGCAAACCAAGACTAGGCAGAAGGCCCTCTATTATTTATCTTTATTTGATTTTTTTTGTCAGTCTCTTTTTCAAGGCAACTCATCATCATAATTTTATGTTAACTGATGGGAAGTGTAAATTGCTAGATCTATTTGATCCAGATCTTACCAGATTCTTTTACATGGATATCCTTCATTGGTAGTTTGGCTAAAATGAAAAGTTAAAAGTACTGAGTTTTAATAAATGTTGCAACTCTGAGATATATTAATATCTTTCAAATAAGTAAAGGTGAGGCAGTAATTCATGTTTACCTGTTTCTAATGGCTTCTCTTTCATCTGGGGTTCTATACAATTAGAAATATGACCAGAACATTATTTCTCTCATCTTCATAGAGTTGTGTTAACTTATAACATTTTTTCAAATGGAAAGGTACAATTTTCTCAATTTATTTTTACACGGCACTTACCAATTTTGTTTACATGCACATCTTTCTTTGGCACTTTGGCTAAAAGAAAAAGATTCAAACATTTAGGCTATGACATAGATTGAATCCAAATAATCAATATCCTTTTAATGCCCATATGTTCCAGAGAAGCGCAGAGGATCTTACAAAATAAGAGAGCTCTTACCCATTTCTATTGGCTTTTCTTTTTTGTGGGGTTCTAGAAAGTAAGAGGAAAACCAGAACATGATTTCAACATTTGGGTCTTCATACTTAAGGGCCCTTCCCTCTGGCAGTAAGCCAGCCCTGAAAAAGAGGATCTCACACAAGGATATATCTTCAAAAAGTGATAAGCAAATGATCTAGCAAGCAGGACAAGAGATAAGACCCAAGAAATCAAGAGTGGGCAGAAGGCATTATTCTTTTTTTTTTCATAGTCTCTTTTTCAAGGCAACTCATCATAATAATTTTGTGTTAACTGATGGGAAGTATAAATTGTTGGATCTATTTTGATTCAGATCTTACCAGATTCTTTTATATGGATAGCCTTCATCGGTAGCCTGGCTAAAATGTAAAGTTAAGAGAACTGAGTTTTAATAAATGTTGCACAATTGTAATAAATTTACATGTTTCCCATAAACAAAGATGGGGCAGTAAATCATGTTTACCTGTTTCAAATGGCTTCTCTTTTTTGTGGGGTTCTAGACAATAAGAGAAAGAAAGACCAGAACATTATTTCTCTCATCTTCATAGAGTTGTGTTATAACAATTTTTCAGACAGAAAGATGCAATTTTCTAGATTTATTTTTACCTGGCACTTACCCGTTTTGTTTACATGGACATCTTTCTTTGGCACTTTGGTTAAAAGAAAAAAGATTCAAGCATTTGGGCTATGACATAGACTGAATCCAAATAATCAATATCCCTTTAATGCCCATATGTTTCAGAGAAGCGCAGAAGACAAATACAAGAGCTCTTACCCATTTCTCTTGGCTTTTCTTTCTTGTGGGTTTCTAGAAAGTAAGAGGAAAACCTGAACATTATGTCAACATTTGGGTGTTCGTACCAAAGGGACCCTCCCTCTAAAAGACTAGGAGGAGGAGGGGAGAAATATTTTCAGTCTCACAAGATTCTATTTAGGGACTAGTGATTACTGATGGGAGCACTATACAGAGAACGTTATGGGGTCTCCTGCTTGACCAGGGGGCTGGACTAGAAGTCCTCCATAGTCTCTTCAAGCTGTATTCTATTATTCCATTCTAACAGTTTTTCGGTGTTGGGCAGACTAACTTTCCCTAAAAATAAAATATAAACTTTAGTGTGAAAGTTCTAATATCTCTGATTTTCAAAATTAAATTAACTACGAAGGGCATTTATAATCAATTGACATGGTCCTTCTTTAAGTTTAGAGCCAGAATGCTAGCAACACTAAAGATTCCTTCTCCAGGCAACATAGAATAGACATGGAGGAAGTCTGTCTCTCTGCTCTCTCATAGAAAATACCATTTGTATTGTTTGTATTTGATACAAACAGTTTGATAAGCTGGAGTAGCTTCAACCAGCCTCTCCAGAAAGCCAGCCCTGAGATACAAGGATATATCTTCAACAAACAGTAAGCAAATGATCTAGGAGGCAGGGCAAGAGATGAGCCCTAGGGAACCAAGAGTGGGCAGAAGGCATTCTTTTATTCATCATTATTTGTTTTTTTTGTCTCTTTTTCAAGACAATTATAATCATAATCATAATAATTTTATGTTAACTGAAGTGTAAATTGCTAGATTTGTTTTGATCCAGATCTTACCAGATTCTTTTACATGGATATCCTTCATTGGTAATTTGGCTAAAATGAAAAGTTAAAAGAGCTGAATTTTAATAAATGTTGCACAATTGTAATATATTAACATGTTTCGGATAAACAAAGATGGGGCAGTAATTCATGTTTACCTGTTTCTAATGGCTTCCCTTTCTTGTGGGGTTCTAGACAATAAGAGAAAGACCAGAACATTATTTCTCTCGTCTTCATAGACTTGTGTTAATTTATAACAATTCTTCAAACAAAAAGCTGCAATTTTCTAGATTTATTTTTACATGGCACTTACCAGTTTTGTTTACATGCACATCCTTCTTTGGCACTTTGACTAAGAAAAAAAATTCAAACATTTGGACTATGATATAGATTGAACACAAATGATCAATTAAAGTTAAAAGTACTGAGTTTTAATAAATGTTGCACAGTTGTATTATATTAATATGTTTCACATAAGCAAAGATGGGGCAGTAATTCATGTTTACCTGTTTTTAATGGCTTTTCTTTCTTGTGAGATTCTAGACAATAAGAAAAAGACCAAAACATTATTTCTGTATTTGGGTGCTTCTAAAAACAGTGGGTGATTGCCTACTTTACACAGAATTGTCAGGTGCAAGAAATCAGGAAGCAAGGTGGTTCAAATGTCTACAGGTTTATTGCATGTTAACACTCTCTACAAAAATCTGAACTACTAATGGTCAAAGCAAATCGGCAGTAGATAAGAGTTGACAGAGTTCAAGGTGGGCTGGATTTAGATCTCTTGTGGGTGTGAAGGGACTTGAGATTGATGACATATTTGACCACTCTCTCATGCACAGCCTGGTCCTCTCTTACAGAATTAAATGATAGATTGATGTCATTTTAAGACAGTCTTTTAATTTGACTAATAAAACTAAGTTAGGATTGAAGGGACTGTTCTTACTAAATAACTCACACTTGGCAGAATGCACTTTATGATTTATTCACTGTGGGGTTTTTTCTTGGCAATTTTGTGTCACCTACAAAAGTCAGATTACTTAGACTCTCTCTGTATTGAATCCTGACATGAAACCCCATCTGAAATAGGCCTAGACAACCCAGTTCCTAGAGGGTTCTCAGAAGAGACTGCGTGGCCATCTGTCAGAAATGCTGTAGGGTCTCCTGTTTGGGCAGGGCGTTGGACCAGATGACCTACAAAGTCCCTTCCAACTCTGTTATTCTGTTAATTGCAGTCTGATCACCTTCTCAGCAACCTTCCCCAAAAGGGGAAAATTAGAGACAGGTCAGTAGTTATATAAAATTATTGGGTCTTGAAGAGAGAGAATACCACTAGCTCCTTCTTGGTTCTAGGCACTACCCTTCCTCAGAGAGTTCAGTATAGTGGCAAAGACCTAATTCAGGAGGGACCTGGGTCCAACAAACTAGTAGCCAAAGCAACAGCACAGAGAACCCTATCTATTCCTTGGGACTCACCCAGATCATACTACAAGACTGGGCACTAGGCATCCAGACCAGACCCACCCAGCCAGAATCCAACTCAATGTCAATCTAAGCAATATTTTCTGTCAGATATCTAGAATATTCCTCATCAAAACAGTTCAGATGATTCTGTGGCCATCCTTGAGAGAATCTAGGAAAAGCTGGATCACTGTAGGTAGGGCCACTGGACAGCTATCAACAATCATAAAACTTACAATTTGCTGCCCTTATCACTACAAGGCAATACAGGCAATTCCACATATTCAATCAGATTTGCTTGGATCTTTTTCTAATGTCACTCCAGACATTTTTTTTGGTGCACCATTTCCTGGGGTTTCTCAATAATCTAAAGTATGCCTGGTATTGATGCACAGATACAGGCCACCTAGGAGTGTTGTGGTCAAAAACCCATGCCTAGCAACAACTGAGACCTCACTCAAACCATCCACTATATCCACGGAGTAAACCATAAGCTCCCCCAGAACTCCATATAGTTCATCAATCATCTGGGGAGAGCCAATAAAATAGGCCATCTCTTCCCATGGGGGAGGGCAATGAAGGGAATCAAAACATTTGGTGTTTTATTTTTTTAGCAATTAGTCACTTCTCTTGGAACTCTCACTTCTGTAGCCTTTTATTAATTTTCAAAGTGGAAAATGGAATTTTCTAGAACTGTTTTTACTCAGGTCTTACCAGTTTTGTTTGCATGCACAGCCTTCTTTAGCAGTTTGGCTAAAAGGAAAAGATTTAAGAATATTGATTATTATAAATATTGAACATGGATAATTAATATACGTATCACATCTTTCATATAGCAAAAGTGGGGAAATTAGACCATACCTACCTATATCTATTGGCTTTTCTTTCCTGTCTGCTTCTAGAAAGTAAGAGGAAGATTTGAACATGATTTCTGCATTTAGATATTCAAAATAAACAATGGATGATTCCATGCTTAACAGAACATTGATAGAGTGAGGACACTTAAATATAGAATTTTTTTAATTTCCCAATTAATCACATTGGACAGAATGCAGTCTCCTATCTACATTTTTAAAATAATTTTATTGCTTTTAAAACAATAACAGAAAAAAGCAAAAGGAACAAAAGGATACATACATTATCAAAACAATGCACAAGTGCTTAAAAATAAGTGAAAAAGTATAACAGAAAAAATAGGATACAGAGTATAATATATTGTTAGAACAATAAACAGATACAGTTCTATATATAATCTAATACAAACATTATTCAGGTATATACTGTATATATATTTCTAATACATATATGACTTTCATTCTTTTTTTAACCTACAGTACTTTGTATAAATGAGTCTCATATTTTTTTATATTTATCCACACAAAGTATACATTCTATAGGCAATCCACTCACAGGAGCAACTGTAATCAGACCTTCAATCCAGTAAAGCCACACATTTATCTTTTCAGTATTGCATTATCAGTCTTTTAGCTACAATAAAGGCACGGAGAATCCATGTCGTTCAGTTGTCAAATTTCATGTACTAGGTATGTAATTATCCTCAAAAAATCTCAGCTTTTGTTGCACAGTCAACATTTATGTAGTCCATTATTTTGTCTCAAAATTTAATGCTTTTAAAAGAAGCATTGCCATTACTGCATCCCAACAAAATGCTGTCCTACACAATTCTTTTCTATACAAACATAATGGAGCCCAATAAATTCTAAATATTATTTTTGGTTTTATAAGTCGTAAATGGAGATCTATTGATATTCTTGGTATAGATGTTAAGACACAGTCTCATTGTCTAGGCAATATAGGAACCTCTAATTCTTTATTCCACTAATCATTTACCTTTTGCATATTGAATTGATTTATTGATAATATCTGTTGAAATGAATAGTTGGTTTCTTTGTTTTAAAAGATTTAACTAGTTGTTCTTGTATCTCAGGAGTCTCAGAAAGTGAAAATGCTGCTGGTTCAAACAATGCTGTTAACAATTATTGTAGCTGTAAATATTGCCACTGGATTACATCTAATAAATGATATTTGTCTCTTAGCATATCATATGTTAAAATTTGTCATCATCATCTACCAATTGATCCAAAGTCAATATTCCCACTTTCATCCATATCAACATTTCCACCCAGATTTTTAATATTGGATTTTCCCATTAAGTCAATTTAGCATGGTTGACAAAAGATTGAATCATCTCCTATCAATGTTTGATATTTTAGTTCAATAGTTCCCTTATGGAACACTCATTTCTGTAGTCTTTGATTAATTTTCAAAGTAGAAAGTTGAATGTCCCAGATTTTTTTCCCCTTAGCCTTACCAGTTTTGTTTGCATATAGAGCCTTCTTTGGCAGCTTGGCTGAAATGAAAAGATTTAAATATATCGATTATCACACATGTTGAACATTTAGGCTTAATACAACTTTTAGGTAAGTAAATGCAGAAAATAAGAGCATGCTCACCTATTTCTATTGACTTTTCTTTCTTGTCTGGTTCTAGAAAATAAGAAGAAGGTTTGAATTTGATTTCTGCATTTGTGTATTCAAAATAAACAGTGAATGATTCCATAATTAACAAAGAAGGAAGTAATAAATTGAGACAGAATGTTTTAATTCCTCAATTAAAATTAAGGTAGAATTTAGGAGACTCCTCTCACTAGATAACTCACATATTCATTTTTTGTTGATTTTTTTTTTTAAAAAAACTTAAGGATTATATGACCAGAAAATATTTTTTTCATTTAAATGTTCAAAATAAACAGTATATAATTTAATACTTAACAAAGAAGCAAATGACAGATTGAGGGCACTTTAATTTCAGAAACAAAACTAATCTGGGATTGAATAGATTCTGAATTCAGTTGGCAGAATGCACTTTATTATCTATTCTTTTTTGTTTCTGTGGTTTTCTTCTTAACGCTTATATGTCTTTTGACTTGAGAATAAGACTACTCATTCTTCCAGTAATTGGGCTTCAATACCAAGATCCAATTGAGGACATCTCAAGAAAAGACAAGCAAACCATGTTGGAGGCAAAGCTATAGGGCTGTGTGGATGAGGCCTAGTAATTTATTCTGCAAATTTTGGGCTTTATTTCACTAGGTAGTCATTTAGAATATAGCAATAGCATAGCATTAGATTTATATACTGCCTATCAGTGCTTTTTACAGCTCTCTCTAAGCGGTTTACAGAATCAGCATATTGC
>JANHJO010005409.1:279919-290956 GCA_032468235.1 Pseudoxyrhopus heterurus | reverse complement strand
CCACCTCGGAAGGATGGAAGGCTGAGTCAACCTTGAGCCTGGTGAGATTCGAACTGCCAAATTGCAGGCAGCCATCAGTCACCTGCAGTACTGCACTCTAACCACTGCACCACTATGCCACTCATTCATATCCAAAGTACCTGTTAGTCCCAGGAAAATACTGTAGGACTTTCACCTATGCCCAGCTGTGTCTCTTTACACAACAGTAATATCATGAGCTGGACCCCTCCCCAAAAAAGCCCACATTCTTTAAACATCAATTGTTATGTTGCCCACCTCCTGTAAGATAAATCTAACATTGTCACTGATGCAGTTTCAACGTTCTGACTTACAGTATGGCCATATTAATGCACCACTATGTCTTTAAGGAATGTTAGCATTATAACCAGTACAAACTCAGTTCTTATTTTTATAATATGTCTTTGCAACTGCTGCTGTTTTTTGGTGTGTCCTGGGTGATTGTAGACACTAAAAATACATCTGTAATTTCAGCTCAAACCAGCCTTTTCACCTTTATTCTCCCACCCCCTGAAAATGCTGTTAGAAATTTCATACTACTGTACTAAATAATCTGTGGGGAAACTGCCATCCAGACACAAGTGAAGTCAAAGGAAGTGAAAGACAAGAGGCTAAAAAGGGTGTTATCATGGCTTTTAACATTTTTTTAAAAAGGAAAGGTGGTCTGAAAATACTCACTGCCTCTGCATCACCAGTGTCTCATGTTGAAGTCCATGGTCTATCGTTGTAATCTTGCTACTGCCTGCAAGAAAAGCAACCACTATGAAGTGTGTGCTGGGAATTAATCAATATATCAAATATCAGCAAAACTGGATCTTGGTTTCATCAATATTTAAACCTAAACATAAAATCAGAGTCTTCTCTATTCAACATTTTTTTAATTCCCACCATTATGAAGACTCACAGACAGCCCAGCACCAAATGATACTACCTGCCTGTAGAATCTACCTTTGATTGATTTGATAACTTTATATTACCATGAAACTCTGAATTTCTCAATTGATCAGATGAAGAGTCTTTCCTTTCCCTTGGCATATTGCTTCACTAACTGAACATTTAACTAGGGCTGAGCACAGAACCATTTTTTTTTTTGGGGGGGGGAACTGTCTTCTTCCCATCACCCTATGGCCACAATTGCTCAAACCTGAAAGCATGGCTCCTTAGCAAAGGCAAGGAACACACAATAACTATAACACCAGCCTTTAAAAGACTTAACATTTTTTAAGTAACAACCCTAAACCTCAGAAGGGAAAAAAAAGACATCTAGCCCCTACTCAAACAGATGTCATAATCCCACCCACTTTGTATTATCACATACCCACTGCGGCCTTTCCAAAGACGTTAAGCACAATCGCTAACCCCCAAAAGGTTGTTCACATCAAAGGAGGACAAGATAAATTCAGGCTTATTAAAGCAAGTGGTTTGTGGAGAATAATCCCAAAGAAACTAGCTCCATTCATTTGGGAGCCTGCTACTCTAACATACAGCAAGCAAATTATTTAATGCATACCAAATGGCAATTATATATTGTGACTTGCTCCGCAAGAAACATAGGAATTAGTTAACATGCACATTCATTCCCAGCACTAAATTCTTAGAGAGCTATCTTCCTCCACTCAGGAAATAGAAACATATGTGACCTTTGTATTCAATCCAACTCAATCAAACTCAGCTCATTCTGAAGTTCGTTGCGTTCTCAACATGATTCAAAGCACTTGGCAAATACTTTTAAGAAACAAACAAATCTGAGAAAAATCTGAAACTCTCTAATGACCACTAAAGAAACAAATATAGCCTGCCTTACAGCGCAAGATATTTCAGCATTTCATTTTTTCCCAAGTATTACCATGCTTAGATAACTAGGAGGAGGTGGAATTCATCTGAATGCTGTACCATATCCAAAGCTTCCTCTCCCATAGAAAATATGCATGATAGAAGGAAATGTTTTAATCCAATTAGATCCCCAATGTGCTATTTTTCTACCCACACAAGTATACGTCGATGTTTATATTAAGAAACTTTCAAATGTTAACACTTTCAAGATAGACAGATGTATAAAAATAAACCGTCTATGGCAGAAGAATTCTATCAATGGGATTTGATTCTGAAGCACCCAAACTGGAAGAGTGTTAATGAAAGTGTGTGTGTCATTTCTCTGTTCCTCTGTCTTCTCTGAAGTGCTCAAAACAACTCTTTCCGCTGCATTGTCACAGTGATAACCATTCTTTAAAGGGAATGACAGACTGAAGAGATGGCACAAATTAATGTATAAAGGATAAAACTGAAAAAAATCATCACTCTAAAATTAGCTTGATTGGGACCCAAGGCAAAAGTCAACAGTATAACAGCTAAGTTCTGGACACCCAAGTTCAAGAACCCATTCTCTTACAGCCTCACATGTTGTGTATAAATGCAGCCATGCGCTCCCAGACAGAGATAGGATGTTAATGAATTTTTTTTTTAGAGCAACCACTATCAAAAATCTGGGCTGGGAATCACCCAGAGTTTGGTACAAACTGGGCAGCAATATAAATGTTAGAATAAATGAAATAAAATGTAAGGTAAATAAGTCTTTTTCTCATGGAGCCATTGTTCCTGGGGCCAGACTTACTGACCTGCCTCAACACTTTGACTTATACGTGCAAACAAAGAGAAAGTTCATGGTGGAGAAACAAGTAGAAACAAGCTCCTCAAAAGATCACCGATTTCTGTATTACATTAAGCTTTCCCCACTGTTTTAAAGGAGAGCTCCAGGTTAAGTACCTGATAGTAATAAATCATAGAGCAAATTACTTTCAACCTTCCCAGTCTCAAGACCTGCTTTTAAAATAACCACTTGCAAGTTTGTGACCCACTCTTAATCTCAGGACATTCCAAATCCATTTATACATTTCTTCTACAACTTCATGAAAGGAAAATATTCGGTATGCTTAGTACCTTGAATAAAGAGGGAATTTCAACAGGTCATGCAGGGCTGAGGAAAGCTGTACCTGGTGAAAATTCTTATGCGCCTGAACTCTCAAGGATTTTCTTTAGAACCTAGCATAAACAGAAATCAGCTGTTCAAATGCTTAGCCAGATCATGAGGCTGTTTAAATTGCCCTTTCATGAAAGAAATATAACTCTGTTGGTACAGCGATTAAGCACTACACCCAGCTGCAGGAAGTAACCAGATCAAGAAATGCATATCCATTTGAATGCCTTACACAATACTTCACTCTTTGCTTTTAAAAGATCCTTGCAAAGTGTGAACACATCTTTAATAAAGATTAAAACATCTGGGACTCAGATGCGTCATTACTGAAGATTTAAAATACAAAAATAGCCAGGAAAATAGTATATATTACGCCTACTCTTCCTAATGCCAACAAAGTAAATTATTCTACTCATGCATTATTGGGGGGGTCAACACAATATAAAGTGCACTACAGTATATAATCCTCAACACACATAATCAGAATCCCAAAAATACAATGCTGCAATGAGAAAAGCGAAAGTCAGCAACCAGTTATTACGGAGGAAGGGATTAAAATCCTGATCAATCTTTTCCAAGCAGAGGGCTGCTCTGATTTCTGCATACAGTAATCCTTGGCTTACAATCGCAACTGAATGTGGAATTGTCATTGTTAAGTGATATGGCCATGAAGTAGCAATAGCAAAAGCACTTAGACTTATATACCACTTCACAGTGCTTTACAGCCCTCTCTAAGCGGTTTACAGAGTCAGCATATTGCCCCCAACAATTTGGGTCCTCAGTTTACCCACCTTGGAAGGTGGAAGGCTCAATCAACCTGGAGCCTTGTGAGATTTGATAATTATATCTTCAGCATCTTTTTCCTCCTTTCACTTACTTCATACAGATGAAATAAAGGATAAGATTTTTCCATTTAATTGGGGTCATCCATTTGGGGCCCTCAGTTGTGGGGCAGAGAATCAAACCAACAACTATTGAAGAAAAATATTATTTTCTTCTTACTTTCTGTCACCTCCATCCTCTTCACTAAAAAAGTGGCTAAAGGAGGATGCTGATTTGCAGAAGCTAATTCATGCCTATAGATTCAACTTTAGAAATAATTTTATCATTCAGAGTAGAAATACCAAATGTCTTATTATAATAGAAAATTTGTAACCGGGTAACCCATGTTGTTGGGTTTTCCACAAAAACAGGTAAAGGACAGCCATATAACAACTAATTAAAATATGGGATGATCTTTTGTAAAACGGAACAAACCTGCTGTAGGCCAGTAAAAAATATTTTCGTTTCCCCCCCAAAAAAATAATGTAGCCCTTTGCAGGAAGGCTTTCATCTAGGTCTATGTTTGCAAATGTGCCCAAGTATTTTACAGAAATGCAGGGAATATCCACTGAGCTTGCCTTCCAAAAGCAGCATTACTTGTGCATGGCTCTTGTTTCAAGAAATTCCACCTTCAGCAATTAGATGATGATCATGTTCTGTGAGGAAAAGCTTTCCTTCTGAGATTTGCAAGGTTCGCTCCTCATGGCTAAGCCACAGTGCAGTGCAGTGTGCTTAGTTTTGATTTAACACAATGAGCGAATCTAATTATTGTGGCTTGTAAATGATTATGTATGGTTTTGTCAATTGGCAGGGCAGAACCCACTATATTATTTTTATTTTCAGAGAACAAAAAGAGTTCCTACTCATCTGAACCAACAGATGGTGCTCTGGTTCAATGAAATAAAATAATAATAATTAAAAAAAGAAATACATGCTGCCCAAAAGGGTGATTAAATAATCCTGAAAACAAAGCAAGAGAAAATAATTGAATTATTTACCTGGTGTTGCCACTTTTACAGAAACTGGCTGGGGGAATGCAGGAGTTTTTGCTGGCTCTTGAAATGAGAACAAATTAAGGCAATCATAACAAGGCATGCCATAACAAAATAAATAAATAAATAAAAAAGATGGGGAAACAACATAGGAAAAATATTGCCCTTAGAATCCTTTTCATAAGGAAAAAGAGAAGATAATTAAAAGAAGTTGTTTCTTAGAATTCTATTAAGTCAAAAACAGGGGGAGAAAGTGTGATTTTGAAATCAAGTGATAATTATTAATATTAACAAATGTAGCATCACAATTTAATAGTCATTTCACAAACCACATGCATCATTTGCATAAAAAGGCATAGCTGGAATAACATTCTCCCTGAACGTAACTAAAGTCTCTATATTTGTGCTCTCCTCCTCCAAAATAAAGCAAAACAGGTTATTCTCAAGCTGTATCACAAACCAGTGTCACCAGCTCAGCTTTGATATACATGTATGTGTGCAAACAATGAACAATCTGGCTTGTGTTTGATCCATCTTTTATGATAAATGGGAATACCCATCCCCACTTCAGGTCAACGGGGCTACGTGTGATTAGAGTCAGTTCACAGCCTGTCTCTGTGCAAAACACGCCTGTTTGACAAGAAAACAATCAGACACTCCTTCTGTAATGCCAAAGATAAGTGCTACTCAGAAGAGAATATTGAACTATGATCGTTTATGTCAGGGACATGATGGATTGCAGCATCCATTTTCCTAGGGATGGAAGATGCCATGCCGAAAGATCAGAATTGTCCATCAAAGCTATACGTTTCAGCACCTGCTACCCAAACTGAACAACTGAAATCAGCAGCAAGAAACAGCAATCATATTTGTATTTTATCTTTCCTGTGATGACTTTTTGCTCTGGGGGTTCTCAGGTGTTCATTTTTATTTTTATTTTTGCTTTTGATGATCCAAAATCTTCTCTTTATTCATGCATCTACTTCCTGGGAACTTAATGCCACAATTGAAATACTTGCACCTGTGGAAGAAGCATGATTCCTCCTGATGCTCAAATGAGAAACATTGTGATACTGAGTTGTATGTAGATTTTAGTGCTGCTATAGAAGCACAGGGAGAATAACTTCACTGCAATATGCTGGAAAATTTCTGAAACAAGTAGCCCCCCTTTCAGATGTGTTTGTCATTTTTCTTTCTTCTGTAAGTACCTGGATGCCTTCTGCAGAAGTCCTCGATTTCCAACCATTTGTTTAGGAACTGTTCAACGTTACAGTGGCACTGAAAAAAAGTTACTCATGACCAATCCTCACACTTTTCGTTGCATCATCCCAATAGCCATGTGATAATAACTTGGACACTTGGCAATTGGCATGTATTTATGGCTGTCCAGGATCTTGGGATTGTGTGATCACTATCTGTGACCTTCCCAGCTGGCTTCCCACAAGAAAACCAATGATGTAAGCTGGATTTGCTTAATGTCTGTGATTCACTTAACAACCATGGCAAAAAAAGGTTGTCAAATGGGGTTTAGCAATGGAAATTATGACCCAATTGTAGTCATAGGTCCAAGGACTTCCTACATATAGCTGAAAGCTCTTCAGCTTTCATTTTATAAGGAGGCATGGGGCAATTTTAGGCCACATTTTACCTGGTTAAATAATGCAGGATTCTTTGTTTCCTGCATCACTTTTCCAGAAACAGAAACGTAAATGCTGCCATGCTTGATGAGTTGCATTTTTCATGCCAGGGATTTGTTTTCAGTATTCAAGGACTAAGAGTCTTCAGACCTTATTATATAGGAACCAGATATATGAACTCTTCTATCCAGCTCGTGGCCACTAAGAAATACTCAGCTCAGATCACAGTTGACATTTCAATCCTTATCTGCTTTTTCAAGATGTAAATTTAAAAAAAAAAAGAAAATGGAGAAGGGAAGAAATAACTGTCAGTCACAAATGGGAATGGGGAACTGAAAATGCAGTGTGAATTGATTCAGAATAGAAGAAACTGCTAAGTCTAAACATGTCACTTTAAAATTATAAATGGTGTCACTCTTTCCATATTTGCATTTTCATACAATTTTACAGCACAATTCTTTGCAAATCTACCCAGACGTAAATCCTGTTGAGTACAAGACACCTTTTACCAAAAAAAAAAAAGAATGTATAAAATGATATACTTCAATACGCATAATTGGATGTATCAAAGCAAACAGTAATAACGGTGAAATAAAATAAACAAGGGTAAGAGCATAATTAGAAAAATAAGACTCACTTTTTAGGTCTTTGATGGAAACAGCTTCTTTTGTGTCTGTAAGAATATATTATAAAAGGCAATAAGTGTACTGTTACTTATTAGTAGTTAGCACTGCTAAAGGCTCTCTCATATGTACCACAAGCCAACCATTTATTTCATCATCACAAAAGATAAAAATGTATTTCTCCAGGGAGCTGCATTCTAAATGATAGGTGTTCCAATGTTAGGATCTAATTTGAATGCCAGAATGCAACCCTGGGATATGAAATAATTTATTCATTTATTTATCCTGTATTATTTTTATAAATAACTCAAGGCATCAAATATACCTAATACTCTTTCTTCCTCATATTGTCCTGTGAGGTGGGTTGTGCTGAGGTAGATGTACTGGCCCAAGGTCACCTAGCCAGCTTTCATGCCTAGAACTCACAGTCTCCTGGTTTCTAGCCTGATGACTTAACCACTAGACCAAACTAACTCTCGATAAAAACTTTACTTTGAAGGATTTGCCCTTCTGGGGTAACTTGAATAAAAGGCAATGAGAGCTATTTCAGACAAAATGCCTTCTTAGCAGTTTTCAAGGCCAGCTTCCATTTAGATACATATTTTCCCACTAAACTGTTTCCTTTTACTTGTATGAAGCTTATCTCTTTGGGACCCCTTACACTGATTTCCGTTCTTTAGGACTCATGTACCATTTTTGTAAGACCCTTTTCTTTCATCTGAGGCACTAAAAAGCCTAGCAGTTTCCAGAAAAAACTAATGCATTATTGGGTATATGTACATTGTCCTTTGCTCTGAAAAAAAAAAGTTTGTGGGTTAATCTTCTGCCTCTATCAGCCTGTTTTCCAGGAATTGCTTCAAACCCTGCTAATTACCACACTGAGATGAAATTAATCATAAAGCTGTTTTTAGTCATGGAGGTCTATTGAAGCATTCATAAATGCTTTATGGTTGCCAGATATGGAAATTTTAAAAAGTGTCGCTTGTAGTTGATATGAATCATTTATCACAATTATCTGCTATTACTGGAAGCTGTAAAACCCGAACTCACCGGCAACATTATGTTCAACAACAGATGTGATCTACAACATGCTCTGTTACAAAAGTTCTGATACATTGGGATATTTCTTTATGTTTTAGATAAGAATGTTCTTTTACTCAAATAGCTTTCTTACAAAGAGGACATTCATCCAATTCTGTTTTTCAAGGGTAGCTTGTTTTTCAAACATTCCAATGTTTAAGGATTATCAAATGAGGAATTGGTTCGTATGTATTTATTTTCACCTAGTAATATATAAAAAAGGTTAAAACAAGTTCTGGTGAATAATTGTTTTTCTCCTATTCCCTTTTACTATTCATTCATAGTTACTCCTTGAATAAAGAACTATGTGATTAGTTCTTTATTCAACATGCACAGCAATTCCTCCACCAGTTTTCTGCTAACGTCCCTAATGAAATACACGAGGGAATCTCAAAATGTGGGTCATGACACCGTTAACATACTTCAGGCAAAATCTGGAATGACTCTGATACTGCTTCCACTATGCATGAACAATCTTCACAATCACAAAGCTGGAGATTTGTCAAACCACAGCAAGTTTGCCCAGGGAAAATCGGGGTCGAGAGCAAGTTTTTAGATTGTTCTCAGTTTCCTTATGCAAGCAAGCAATCTTCTCTGTTATGGATAATGATAAAGTATTATTCCCTATATTGAACATCACTGATTAACATAATGCACAGACACAGCACAAACGATACTGAACCAGTTTTGCAAACCTCTATGGGAGTCAGAGGACTGCAGGCTGGGTTTGTGAATAATTGCGGGAATGAATTTTTACATATGCAAGGCATACGTTTAAAAAAAAAAAAGGAAAACTATGTTTTCGGGACTGTGGATGGTCATTACGGAGAACAAAGTGATTTTTTTTTATAAAGAACTAAATCTACCAAATGGAACATATGTGGCAATAAACAAAAGCCAGCTACCAACAAAAAATAAGAACAGTTGGGGATTTTTATCAGAAAACAAGGTAGATATGTTTTAGGAATCTTAAATATGGAGTCAATGTTGATAGAATGTGAAAATCTTGAGAAAAAAAAGGATGACAGCAGCTGAACAAATAGATCTCTCCATACTTATGTAAGGGACCTATCATCAATGATAGATGTAATTCTGATGACCAGCTGTTTATAATACAGGCCAATCTTCCCAACCTCGATAACTAGGAATTTTGCAACCTATAGTCTCAACAAATCTCGGGTAGAGTGTCTGGTCATCAGGTGTGCTAGAATTCAAAAATCATTACATAATATATTTCAATAGATGGGTGGAAGGGATAGAGGAATTCAGAATGTTTTCCCAATATGTGAATCTATACTTGAGACACATCATATAATCTATATAAGCTTACTTGATTTAAGATTGATTTCATGGAAGGATAGTTTACTCAGAACAACGTTTGCTCAAAAAAAAAGAGTCTCAATGCATTCAGAGGATATATTTGCTAATGAGCGATTGCTTTATTTTACTTGAGAACTCACCTGGTAAATGTAAGCTAAGCAAGGTATTTCCAATTCTCTATTCAACTTCTGAAGACCAGGGTTTCTACTTACATAGATGTAGAAAACTAACATAACCACATAGACTTTGGGGCTTCCAAGACACTAAATAAGCAGAAGGTTTCTAGATACAATATGTCAGCCATATGTGTGAAATCATTTCCTGCACTTTTGACACATTAATGGGGGCTTTTAAACCAATACATCATGCATGGATGGTACTTAATGTTCCATTTGCTGCCCCTAGCAAAATGTTCCAATGTGTTAAAATAAAAGCTGCAGCAGGTGGCATAAGCTCTCTGAAAAACAGCTTTTCATTGGAGTATTTTAAGCAATGAGAGACAATTCTTAATACAGCCTGGTCTCAAAAAGTATGGGCATCAGATGTCAAGTACTAGGCAACTGTGCTTTATCCCTATTCAAGGAACTAATAGCCTGGTAATTATCTAACTAAAGCCAAGAATAAATTAAAATTAAATCCATTCTATCATATTTTCAAAGCACCTCCGATTGCCGCAAATCAAAATTCACACACCAAGAGTCCTTGGGATCCTGTGAAACAGCCATTTCCAAACTGGAACCAACCAGATGTATTGAATTATAATGATCATTAAGCCAATTTTCATCAGTAGGTGGAGGAATTGAAGGAAAGCTAAGATACAATAGGATTCTGAACATGTATCTGTTTAGATTGATAATAACAGAATTAAAACTAGACATTTGAAGTGACATTTAATCAGTCGTCATTTATTAAAGGCTTCTAAATATGAAAGGGTCTATAGTTCCCCAAGCAAACACATCAAACCATACTCTCCATGAATGATGGAACTGGTAGTTGAAATGTGCTAGAGTCAGCTACAGAGGAACAGCTTATAATCAGAGGTGCTATTCAGCCAGTTCCGACAGGTTCTGGAGAACCGGTAGCGATAATTCGGAGAATCGGCAAATACCACCTCTGATTGGCTGACCGCATAGCCATGCCCACCAAGCCACGCCCACAGAACCAGTAGTAAAAAAAAATTGAATCCCACCACTGGTGTAGTTAGTTCATTGAGTAGTTTTTCTGTACTCTTCAAACCTAACTGGAGTGCATACATAATGCAAATGCTAAAACTAGCTGAACACTGCTTTTGGAAAGTTTTTTCCCAAACTCCAGGGAAATAAAGAGAAAATCCTTGCTTTGTTCCTATGCAACCCCACCCTGCCATTTTGCATCATTACTCCACCCTCTGTAGCCTTTGTTTTCAGAAGCATGCACTAAAGGAGCTGCAGTGGCTCAGTGGTTAAGAACATAGTACTGCAGATCAGCAGTTTGGCTGATCGAATCCTACCAGCGCCAAGGTCGACTCAGCCTTCCATCCTTCCGAGGTCGGTAAAATGAGAACCCAGATTGTTGGGGGCAATAGGCTGACA
>JANHJO010005409.1:213688-228797 GCA_032468235.1 Pseudoxyrhopus heterurus | reverse complement strand
CTTTTTTCTCCTCCTCCTTTGTCTTGAAACAATGGTTGGAAGCTAACCAAGGAGAGAAGCAACCTAGAACTAAGGAGAAATTTCATAATGGTGAAAGCACTCAACCAATGAACAGGTTGCCTTCAGAAGTTATGGGTGGTCCATCACTAAAGGCTTTCAACAAGAGACGTACAGCTGTTTGTCTGAAATGATATAGGGTCTCCCACTCAGGCAGGGGGTTGGACCAGAAGATCTCCTTTTCCAATTCTATTATTCTATGTTCTATGTTTCTTCTTCTGCTTCTTCTTCTGCCCTAGCTGAGAAGGACTGGCCCAAAGTCACCCAGCTGGCTTCATATCTAAGGCAGGCTAGAACTCACAGTCTCCCAGTTTCTAACCTGGTGCCTTGCCCACTACATCAAACTGTCTCTCATCTTCATTTTAAAAAGCACATTTAAAAAACAAACAAACAGAAGGTAAATCTGCATGCACAAAATAGACATCTGCAAAAGAATTGATGCAACATAATCATACATGCATAAGTCCATAAATCCAAAATAATTAACTTCTGTGATTATACGACTCCTATAAAGAATTTGCATTCAGAAGATAAATTTCCATTTGGCACAAAGTATTTGTACTGAAAGACAACTTTCAAATTTACTACCCTCAGGCCTCAGATACATTTTTTTCCTTTCACCAGGGCCAAGTTCCTTGCACCACTTCTAAGTTCTTGTTTCTAGTCACTGGCAGGGCTATGTGACAATTTTGAAAACAGCAATGGCCATTGGACTGTCAGCAGAGCTTGTAGTGGTCATTGCAGCATAATTTTAGTTTTCTGATCCACACAAATAAACATCTCCCCTTTCCTTTGGGCAGCATTTGTGATCCAATTATAAAAAGAGTTTGCAGACCATTTAAAATTAAAACATTTGGAGGCAGAACAAAATTAACTGCATGATAAATCTGTGCTGCAGAAAATGATTTATCGATTCTAATTTATTTTCTTATTTCATTAAATAAAATGTATTAAGTTTATTTTTAATTTATCTGCAGCTGCTACAAAATAAAAGCTGCGACATTCAACAGATGGAAAATGTTGGTCTCTTGCTGAAGAATTGAGGTCAAGTTTGCCTTTCTGGGCTCTTCATAGACCATTTCCATTAGAAATGTTTTTCTACTAATTCCACTGGAAAGACCTGGATTTTAAGCTTTATGAATTGCCACCTCTGATATTCATCTGGAAGAGGGATGCACAAAAACATCATCTGTGGTTCCACTGAGGTCTAAATTAGATAACGCACAAGTTGTATTGCCCTGCTCCAATCTGTGATTTTCCTGACTTCCCTGGAAACACACAAAGGGCCACTCTGCATTATGATCAACTGGTACAGAAAAGGATATGTAATCCTTTTCCTCCAGTGTTTTTGTTGTTGAAAGCTCATACTCTTTGGCAGGCAATGCTTGGGTATGGAGGTCAGTACTGAACCGCGGTCTGGGATGAACGAATTAAAAAAACATCAAAGGAATTTGGGGAAAACATTAGGTTTCTTAAATCACGAACACAATCCTGATAGCTTAAAATTATTATTTTTTAAATCACTAATTGCAACAGTTATATAATTTGCACGTAGTCTAGTTTTGCTTTGCAGTTTCCATCCACTCTTTCTGGATAGCTTTGGAAAATTCTCCTGGCTTTTTTTTTTTTAAATCCAGTCAGAAAAGTTCATGTGCATTGCGATAAAGGGTTTGTTTTATGCTTTTGACATATGTGTGTCAGTTATCAATTTAAAAACTTTACACCGTATATTTCAATTGAATTATCTTTAAATCTGTTACACCACGAATTACATTTCCAGACTTTTTTGGGGGGGCGGGAAAGATGAAGGGAAGCAGTGAAACCAACCAATTTTTGTTCATCTTTAGGATGTGTCTTTCACTGAAATACTGGAATAGGCAAAAGACCTGGTGCTGAAGACTACCAGTTTTACACCTCACTCTAGCTATCAATAAAATATTTTTTTCTCCAACACAAACTGGATAAGATCCAGAACCTTTGCTTTAGTCATATCTGTAAAACTATGGTACCTGCACTGTAGTTTACATCAGACATTGATATGATGGATTACCACTATCAATACAGGGGGGAAAAATCAATACAGTATATTTCATCACTATTGCTTGTGTAAACTTTCATGTAACCATTCTGCCAAAAATATTTTTAAAGCTTTCCACCAAAATGCATACATTAACACATATTTAAATATATGTGTCTATATTTCCCTCATAAAATATTTATAGCTGCATTATTTGATAAATACACGTCTAACTCTATTTTATCATAAAGTACAGATTTTAAAGAAGATTAATAGATATTTTTTAAAAAAAGAGTAACGACTGAAATTCAGAGAAACACAAAATCTGAAGCAATGGAATGGAAAATGTCTGAGAAAGGATTTGGGAGCCAAATGGTCCTCTCTTTCTCTACATCTAGAGCAGGGAAATCTCCTTTTTATTATGCAGAAGTGACATAGCAGGGAAATGCAAAAATCTCGCTATTTTCATTTTTGTTCTGATGGGTTGCAGCTTGTAGGGCAATCCTGCACTCAGGATTGCTCTGCCAAAGGAAGAAATATTAAGTTCATACAATCTTCCTTCCATAACCCTATCAGCCCTTTGTCAGCTCAGTACATGTTACTCAAACTGAAAGCTCATTCAGAGAGTAATGAGAGCAATCTCTTCAGATATGAGCTCACCACCAGCGCTCCCAATTTCTATATGGCACATCTGTCAAAAAGACAGAAATGATTGAACAGGTCAGAAAAACGAATATGAAGGAATAGTAATGCTAAGGTTCAACGTTTTTTTTTTTAATCTAAATTTTGATTTTTTTTCCTAATCTGCTATGGCTAAAGAATAATATCCATATTCATAGTGCAATTAATTGGGACATATATTTTTTTAAATCTAATTTTTATACAGATTTACAATATTCACACCCTTCAAGCTTACTGGATATAACTAACACTGTTCTGAGCGCAATGCAAATTCACAAGAAAATAAAAAGACATAAAATACATATATTAGGTAATAATGAGCACAAAAATGTGTTTATTGGAATAAATATACACATAAACACATAATATTATGAGAAATTGATTGGAGAAATACAAATACCAGGAAAGGTATGCAGAAACATGCATGCAAGAAAAGAAACCCAAACAAAAAGCCCAAGAATTTTAATACAAATTTGGGGGTGAATTATTTGAACTTTTTGGGAAGCATCCAGACTGGCAGGGAAGAAGGCTAAAGCAAGGGGCTAGAGTCACTATGTAACTATAAAAAGGCCAGAACCAGCCCTCCCTGAATTTCTTGGAGATACTGTATCTAATTATTCCTAGGAAAGAACTGCTAGACTAGGGAGATTCCTGTATTATAGGCAGACTATAATAAAGTAGTTAGCTCAAGCTCTGCACATGTGGGCCTGGCTGTTCGTGCCTGACAAAACTTTAAAAAATTTAAAAAAACGTTCTTGACAGGTTTAGTTGTCTCAAAAAATGATTTATATAAGAGGACTTGAAAATTAAAGATGATGCACAAATGTTCTTAAGTCAGATATGTTAAAATGTTGTATAGTCTTTCAAATGAATAGGAAGAGTTTAAAAAAATTGACATGTGCTGTCATTTTAGTTACATGCATACCTTTTTACTCGAGATAATCCTAATAATTTCTAAGAAATAACTCAGATTATGGGACCTAACCATAAATAGATTTTAACATATAGTATTTTTGCACAGCATGGAGGTGACTAGGAAGACTTTCATTTCCCTCTCACTCTAAAAAGAAAAAAAAGGGGGGGAGGCTACTAAAATCTTAAGTAGCTCATATTGAAGATTTATATGAAATGTTCAAAATTCTGTAAGTCATTAAAAAGATATATCCTAAATGCTAATAATATCTGTATTGTTCACACATTTCCCTGTGTGAATCCTGATGTTTTCAAAATGCCACCATCTGTGCTTAAAAGAAAAGCATCAGCAGACTTGGGAGAGGTACAACATTTGAAGAAGAAAAAGAAAACAACAACCATGTGGAATGGAATTTCAAAGGGCAGGGAAGTTCAAGTGAATTTGAAAACAGCTAATTTAGGATTGACTCTCCATGCTACTCACCAAAAGCTGGTTGGCTGACTACAAAGATGAGGAAGTGAACATTAGAGGCTGTTTTAAAAAGAGAATGGTTGGCTGGAACCACAAGCAAGAACTAAATCACTTGGAAAAGAAAGTAATGAGAAAATGGAATGTGGTGGGTGGAAGTGGACAAGTAAAGATATCCATCTAAGAAAGAAGGAAAGAAGTCCAGATGAGTCCAAAGCTGGCACTAAATGTTAATTGTGTCCTACCTATAAGTTTTCTATTGCATTCAACTAGCTGCTGCGGGGTTTTTTTAATGAGCCAGATAGATTTTTAGAATCTATAAGAACTCTTAACCTCAAGGATTCCTCTTGGCACTGGAGTGAAACAAAGTTACTTAAGTCTTTTTTTATTATATTTTGGATTTATCACCTTGTCATATATGTTTCTTTTAACCCAGAGTTCCCCAACCTTTCTGCCTTTGTGGACCGGTGGGTGGGGGGTGGGGGAGAGGGAATGGTTTTGCACGGGCAGTACAATTGGAGCACATGAGCTCACCCACTGCTCACGCACACACTCACCCACCACTTCCACAGTCTGGTTCAAATTGCTCAAGGCCCAGTAGTACGCCATGGCCTGGCAGTTGGGGATGATGTCAAAAGCATTCAGAGAGGTCAATCCTCCCCATGCCTCCATTTTTCCTCATTCAATGCACATATTGTAGAATAGAGATATAAATTGCATAGATCTCAAAATCTATGTTCCCCAAATTCTGCCTACCTTTATCCCTTTCTCATTCCAATTCCTGACAAATTCTCCGCTTAGATTTAAGAATGTGAAGCATTCTCTAGATGGGGCCTAATAGTCGCTATTCCTTCTGTTGAACGAAGTAAAGAGATTTCACATCTTTGTTCTTATGCTGGAAATGCTTTTGTACTGAAATTTGTTCCTAAAAGAATTATTAGTTAAAAAAAGTAAACATCAGTGATCCAAGAGGAAGACACTCCCCCTTCTCATAATTATGAATAAATTCTTTCTAAAAAGGGGAATCTGAATTCCCTCCTACACTTCAGCATTTCTTGGTGACCTCCTCCTGATATTGTTTACCTTTATGATCGATTTTTTCTCTGACTGCCAAGGCAGTCTCCTTTTTTTCCTTGACTTTTGGTGGTGTAACTTCCGGTGCTTTGATTTCCTTGGTCTTTAGTCTTTCAGGTGCCTTGGCCTCGAGTTTTTTTTCTTTTACATCTTTTTTTATTTTTTCTTCAACTTGGATGCTCTTTTTATCTGCATATAACATACATGTTTTAGGTTCAAAAGTCACTTTTGTCATAAATCCCTGCCATATGGCACTGAAAATATCTTCAGTACAGCTTATGAAGTTTTAAAAGACCACAGTGTCATTATTAACCGTCAGTGAAAAACATAAACTGCAGAACAACTGTTTTAAGCACATTGTTGAAACAGGACCTATAGCTCAAATATCTACAGATTTTTAAAAAGTAATTTCAAGAGAATAATGCCTAGGTTTTTTTTACTTGCACTTGGACACACTTTAATGAAATATTGTTTATCAAGTTTTCTGAGTAAAACAAAACAATAGTATGACAATAGCAAAATAGTAACACATCCAAACAATTCTTAGATGTCTTAATATTTAACAACAACAATTAATCTTAAGATTTAAATTCTACACAATAGAAGAATAAAGTAATGTTTAGACAAGGATTTTCCAAATTGGCCACATCCAGATATGTAAACTTCAACTCACAGAATTCACAATTATTGCTGAGAATTTGGAGAGTTGAATTCCATATTTGATGTGATTCATACTAATGTTTAAATCTTGTTGGCTTTATCATTATTTTACTAATAGCCTCCTGGAGTGATTTGGCCTTTGTATTCCTGTTCTTGCTATATGATTAAAGAAGTTAAAGAAGTTCACTCCTGAATATTATTATTGACTAAAGAAATACCTTTTGTGACAACTTTTTTTTCCATCCTTTCTTGCTGTTCAGTTTTCATTTTTTCTGTTACTAAAATGAGAAAATAATCTTGTTTTACCAATCAATCTATAAAACACAAATATTAATTTGTTCATTTAAGATAAAGTAATTGATGTGGACTGGGAATCCCATACTTACGGAATGCTACTCTGGATTTAATTTGAAGAGTTAAATAGCAAAATTTTATGTAATCCTCACTAAAGATATTAATATTACTTTACCAGCACTTTATATAATACGTAGAAGTATACTAAGATACATGATCCTTAATTTCTTTGAAAAAGGGGTTTTTTTAACAGGTAATTTTGTTGTTTAATTCCATCATCCTTTAAAATGCAGAATGAAATGCAGAACACTTATGTAACCACGTCAATCATCTGCCACCTAACAATATAGATAGCTCAAGACACATTTGTTTTAATGGGTTTTCAATGGCAGACATAAACGTAGGTAATTGTTTTATGATGATTTACAGATCAGTTATCCTGGTATGCTTGGTGCAAATTACAAACTGTGGAGTAATATAGTAATTTGATTCAACAGACAATCACATTATTTACATAATCTCAATCTTCGTATACACAAATCATTTGCAAATGCTCTATTTTTAAAAGAAAACTTATCCATAAGAATGATCTGAGTTCCCAGAACTGTAGAATGATGTAACTAGGTAAAACAAACATAAAGGTACAGTTCTCCTGCAGACTATTCCCATCAATACAGAGAGACAAAGAGAAGAACTGAGATCATCTACATCACCACGATTTTTTTCCTAGTTGACTAAACAACATGTATTTGCAAAATAAATGTATACTGTATTTGTATTATATTTTATACTGAAGCAGAAAAGAGCAAGGGAGCATAAAATGACGGAACTGTTATTCCTGCTGTGGAAAAGCAAAAGCTAGTTTTTAATGAGAGAATAGATGAGTTTCAAAACTATTGTCTCCATCTCAGGAACAAAATGGGACTTCCCACATCACCTGAGATTTTTCAGGGCATTCTCCATACTACTTTTATTATAAAATTCTTGCTTACTACTCTTTCATATGCACTGAGGGAAGAAAACATTTACATTAATGAGTTTACATCATTAATTAAAGATGCAGGAGTGTCTGTTATAGTCTAATCACAATTAAGCCAAATTGACAGAATACAGAGGTATGGTTAATAAAGTAATTCTTGGCTCTTTGGAGAATTGTAGTAGTGAAGATGAGAAATTTGGTATCTGAACGTGGAAAAGCAGATCACAGTAATCAGCAGAGTAACTTTCAAGTTCTAACCTTTGTAAGAGAAGGGGACCCCTTGCAGAGCTTATTCTAACATCATTTACCCTGAGTTGTTTTTGAAGGCAATTCAGAGACCACAACTTGCACACAATTTATTTATGTATTAAATTTATATGTCGCCCATAACACTCTGCAAAGCCATTCTGGAAGGCTTACAAATAAAATTGGTGCCACAATAGTAATAGCATTTAGACTTATATACCGCTTCATAATGCTTTATAGCCCTCTCTAAGCGGTTTACAGAGTCAGCATATTGCCCCCAACAATCTGGATCCTCATTTTAGTGACCTTGGGCGGATGGAATGCTAAGTGACCTTGAGCTGGTGGGAATCGAACTGCTAGCAGTGAGCAGAATTAGTTTGCAATATTGCATTTTAACGTCTGTGCCACATGGCTTCTACGCTAATGTTCAATGAATCATTAAGAAAAACAAGCCTATTCAGGCACAGTGAAGCAATGGCAAGGTCAGAAACAACTGTTTAGGGCTTCTGAGTTTAGTTCAAAATGATGGAACTTATTTTTCAAGCACTCTCCAATATACAACCAACATCAAAATCATCTCTCTTGATAATAGTTCCATTATCACCAGTGTTAACCAGAACAGCTCCAACTCTGAATAGCATCACAAGTGTTCTTTATGACAGAACAGACATAAGATTTCAAGAGCAATGATTTTAATGCAGTTTCCTTTAGGATGTGGACTGCTGAAATCAGATAAATTTATTTTTTCTCCTCAATCAGGCCTTAGGAATTATTCTGCTTTTACTGGGAAAATTAGACACCTAAGTTCAATAGGATTTTTGCATCCACTTTCTTTTGAATAAGTCCTACTGAATTCAATGAAAATTACTTTTGAGTAGACATGTGAAAGATATCCAATTTAGCTGGAATATGAGATAGAGTTAACACTTTTATAGCAAGCACCTAAATATAAAAACTTTAAGGGTAGTTTTTATCCTACCTTTGCATACATACGATGAGTGAAGAAAATGAAACCAATGAAAAATATATAGATTCCTCTGTATTGTCTCCCAAAACTTATTTAAAAATACAATGCCAATAAAAGGAATTGCAAACTTCCTCTCTCAGAACTTCTACCCTACAAGGTGTGTGGAAATTTAATGAACAGCTTATCCCAGCATCATTTTTCCCCTAGCTGTAAAATAAACTGTCAGCGAGAGAACTTTGTAATAGGGGAATAAAAAAGTTGATGTGATAAATAATAGAGCACAAAGTGAACCTCTATTTTTAGATGTGATGAAAGTCACATACAAAACAATACAAACAACCTCAGAAATAGCCTGAGTCTCACTTAATGAAAAAGTGATACGCAGGTAAAAGGTTTGTTACAAACTTTTCTTTTTCACTAATTTTGGAGAAAACAACCACCACCATTACCACTTCTTATCCATTGGTTGTTCTAGTCTAGTGATTAAGACACTAGGCTAGAAAGGGGTGCCTATGAGTTTTAGCCCCGCCTTAGCCATGAAAGCCAGCTGATTGACTTGGGCCAGTCACTCTCTCTCAGCCCAACTCACCCCATAGGGTTGTTATTGTGGGGACAATAGGAAAGTGAGTTGGATATGTTCATCATCCAGAGTTATTTATAAAAATAATAAAGGTGGGATACAAATAGGCAAATGTCCTGCCTCTGACTGCAAGAAGGCACCTGCCTAATAAAATTTGTGCACAGTAGTTTTGTCACATGCTAAAGTTTCACAGGCGATCATATGATGAAAAAATAAATATGGGTAATGAAAGAATAACAGTTCTTTGAATAAAGACATCTTAATGTTAATCCATTCCTACAGTATTTCATCAGAGTTCATCCACTGAAGTTCTTGGAGAAGAAAACCCAAAATAAAAAGCTCAAAAGAGGATATACACCTTGGCAGACATCATACATAAGATAGCTGGACTCACACGTTCTTATGCCATTTCAATAGCAGTTATATGGGAAAACTCCCTTGTCAACAGAGTTACATGGGAGGGAGTATTCTGCATTCATTCTCTCCCTCCCATTAAAATGTGCTGCTCATTGAATTCTTTCTCAGTAAAGTAAAATTAATAAAATTACCTTTTGGGGAAGGAGCTGCTTTCTTTTTCTCTTGTTTTGCAGTCTTCTCCTTGAAAGATACTGAAACATTTTTTTAAAAAAAGAATATAGTATAAATGTGGCCCCTTTATAGAACAAGAATAGAATATAGAAAAATCAACAATAAGAGAAAATTATATTTCAGTAACAGATCTTGGAAAATAATAATGAAACAAAAAGTTTATATGTCAGTGAAGTATAGAAATTCTTAGAACATCTTAGCCATATTACTGCCCATTACATTCTTGTCACTAGAATGAAATGTATAATAATTGTATAATATTATAACATAATATGACATTATACCATGTCCTTGTGTGAATGGACATGCACTATAGATGGAATGTATGAATTCCATTCAAAGTAGGCTATAAAGGCAAAATATGTGTTTGTTTGTTTGTTTTATTTGGGTTTGTGTGTTATGCATATCTGTGTGTCTGTGTCTTCAAGTCAGTGCTGATAGTGTTGACTCCTGGCGACTGCCTGGAGAAGCTAATGCAGTTTTCTTGCCAATGTTTTTGGAAGTGGCTTGCCCCTGTCTGCTTCCTGGGGCTAAGAGAGAGTGATTGACTTAAGCAGGCTTTGTGTCTTAGGCAGGACTAGAACTCGTGGTCTCCCAGTCTCCAGCCTGCTGCCTTAAGCACTGCAGCAAACTGTCTTCAGCTTAAGTAGGTGTGGAAAATGGCAATCAAAGAAGAGTGTGTTGTTCCGTCTCTCTTCTCTTCCTCTTAGCAACCCCAGGTGAACCCCAACAGCCTGCTGATCTCCCCACTGACCTATTTCCACATTTCCTCAATTGTTGCTGATATTCTAGCACAGCATATCCCTCTTCAGCAGATTTTGCCCATTACCTCCAAAGGTTGCTAAACTAAAGCCAGTCAAATGTAGAGTTTATATTTCTCCGTTTCATATCTGCTATCATTTCTTTTCTATCATCTGCCTGCCTGCCTGCCTGCCTGCCTGCCTATCTTTCTATATGCAGAGAGCCTGTATAATATATCGCTTAAAGTACTGCTCTAAGATCAATCACTGAATTCATAGGATTACTTTGGGTCATCTTCTCTCAACCCAACCTAATTAATAGGATGGTTATTGCCGATATAATTATGGAAGTCACCTTAAGCCATTTTAAGCTCTCGGGAGAAAGAGAAGATATAAACTCAATAAAAAATTACTTATTATATAAGGAATGAGCCACTGCCCAGTACTCATCCACATGATAGCATCCCACTTCTCCCAACTACAAGAAAAATTACTGCTGCTGCTGCTTTCATTTGCTGCCTTCATTTGTAGTTGCTGGGAGGTGAACTGCTAGGTAAGCAGCCGTACCAGAGAGGATTTAAGAGAAAAGAGCAAAACAATAATGTGTTGGGAACTGAACACTAAGAGTTGCTTATAGGGGAGATGGGCAGCATAAAAAAATCAATCTATAAATAAAAATAAACACTATATAAATGTGTGCAAACAAAGAGACCTTATTTTTCCTTCTGGCATAAAAAAGCGAGTACTATACAAATGGCCTCTTTAGAGGGAAATGTTTGAACTTCGTTTCTACAAAGCCCAACAACTTCATTAGTATTACTTTAAGGCCTTTTCTCTTCTGGTGTACCTAGGAAATTATTTTCTCTCACACACACTTCCTTTCCTCAAAATAAACACTTGGTTTGGATTTAGGAGGAGGTATCTGAAGTACACCATTAAATATTCTAATCTAGCAGCCTCAGATTTCTATTGTTCAGTTGGTTTTTTGAAGCACTGGGAACTAATGGCTGAAAGTGTTCACCTGCTAACTAAAAAAAAATCTACTTTCCAAAGTATCTTCTCTCCATTTGGAGAGGAACTAGAGGAACTACTGGTAGCAATAGAGAAGACCCAAGCATATGGTTTCAAAACTAACTAATAAATAATCATCAAAGCCAGCCTAAACAGCAAGTATAAACTGTGGATCTTTTGTTTAACTTCTCCAAATTCCCATATTTCTGCCACCAAAAATAAGTTCTTAATTTACTTTTGGTTTTTAAAGAGTACTGAAAGAGCTGCATGTTGTTGTCGTTATTGTTGATGTTGTTGTTGTTTAAAAAAGTCCAAATCTGAAATATCTGTTCAGGAATGGGGTAAGTATATGAATTCAGCTTAAACTGTTTCATCTTCACTCACAGCTTATTAAATTGTGAGATTTAACAGAATAACAGAACTGGAAGGGACCTTGGGGGCCTTCTAGTCCAACCACCTGCTCAAGCAGGAAACCTTGCTTGAGGATACCAGGGGTGTCAAATTCACGGCATCATGGCAGCATCATGTGACTTATCATGACTTTTTTCTCCTTCACTAAACTGGGTGTGGGCATGGCCAGTGCATGACGCATCTGGCCTGTGGGCTGCGAGTTTGACAGCCCTACCCTATACCATTTCAAACAAATGGTTGTCTGAAACGGTATAAGGGTAAGGGTTTTTGACATCACATTTGTTCAGATTCTTTGTCCTTTTTTAATTGCCACTAGAACTTTTTAATATTTTAATGCTCTTGTAAGATTTCAAAATGGCCAGCTTTTAAATAAAGACATTTACATTTTAAGAGATAACCACAAGAGAAATGTGAATGATTGTGGAGCTGTTATAAATATGCAGGTGCATATACAGTACATAAAACCCCTTTCTGCAGTGCTAATTCCATTGAAAATCCTCTTAAAACTTGGTTTATCAACTGAAATGATGCACACAAATAATAGCTATGTCAGTCAATAGTTCAATTTCCTGCCATATATGACCCTTAGCCCCAATTGGCCATGATTGTGCCATAAGGAAACATTAAATTCAATACACTGCAGTGAAAAATGACCATAAGTGCTCCTACAAATACCATATGTCCTCTTGCCTTAAGCGAGTCATTCTCTTTGCAGGCAAGTACAATATAATTAGCTTTTTATTATCATCCATCAACTTTCAAAGTAGTACACAAGTGGGTTTTGTGCCTGGGAGAGCACCATCATTTTCATGACAATTTCATGGGGTAATCATAATGGGTGGAAGCAATTTGTGTTTATCTGCTGAAGAAAAGACATCTGCCAGTGGAATGGATTTACTCTTTCCCTGCAGGCTTCAGCACCCCTAATTCTACTTTGGGGACCTGGGATCCTCTGGAACAGATTTTCAGGGCTATGTAGGGGAGAGGGAAAGGAGAAAATGGAAAAATGCAGCATAGTTGGAGATCTACTCATTAAATACAGTCACAACAGATGTAACAAACTGATTTTGATTTTTCTTGAACTGGATGTTCATAGATCACCATAACTTTTATTTAAGATCTCAATAAATATGGCAACATATTGTTGCACATTTTTTTAATAGGATGGGAACATTTCCCCCTAAATATCTTTGCAAAAATCATAAAAATAATATTACTATTACGAACAGAAATCATATTTTTGTGGTGCAAGGGCAGTGAGGTGCCCAACAAGGCTTGTCAATAGGCAACAAGTTGAAATTTGGTGATCCAAGTCTCTAAAGAATAAAGGAATTAACACCAAGCATGATACTGTCTATAAACAATTTGGCAATTGCCAAATGAATTAGTCTTTTGTAAGCCCGCTTAGTGTGCTGCAACAAAATGGTTTGTTATCTTCTTTAATTAAAACCTATTTTCTTTTCTTCTGTCACTCACTGCCTTTCCTCAAATTTCAATAGCTTGCAACTAATCAGATAAAACATTGGGGTTTTAAAAACTGAAAGTGATATAAATCACCCACTGTTTTTCCACAAATGAAAGCAATAATTTCCTACATAAAGTAGAATAACAGAAGACTGAGAGAATTTATCTTAAGATAATATATCTTGTCTAGGAACCCTTGGCTAGGAAAAGGGATTGGTCCTTTTTTAAGTAGTGGATTTTAACTGATTCCTCAGAAACACAATGAAATAAAAATGAAAGCCAAATTTAGCTTCATGTTCCATCTCTCAGCAAAAAATGATTTGGGGAATGGAATATTTTCTCCTTATCTCTATGGCTGTTTCATATATTGAATTGTTCATCTTCAGAATTCATGAAAATTATAATTACCTATAGCTTTTTCTTTCTTTTCCATCTTTCCAGGTTGTTCATCTTTGCTTTTCTTTTCAGGTTTTTCTCTTTTTTCAACTTTTTCATGTCTTTCAGGTTTTTCTTTGTGTATCACTACAAGCAAATAAATATATTTAGATATACAATTAAAAATGTCACCTTACCAAAATGGTGCAATTACATTTTCTGAATTACTATTGATATTGGTCTTATTTTGCTACATTACTCTGCTACACTTTCCCTTCTGTTCATGATCATGTAGTACAGGGGTGTCAAACTCAAGGCCCACAGGCTTCATCTGGCCAACAGGATGCTTAGATCTGGCCCGCCGGGCCGCCCTGGAAATAGCAAAGTACTGGCCCACGGTCCCTCTGCAGCAAAAATAAGAGCCCGGGAGGGCCACACGCAGCCCTCCCGGGCTCCATTTTTACTGGCAGAAGGCTGCAGGAGGCTGTCACAGCCGAAAATGGAGCCCAGGAGGGCTGCACGCGGCCCTCATGAGCTCTGTTTTCACTAGCAGAGTGCTAGCAAAACAAACTAAATGCATTTGATCACATGAGTAATGTAGAGCTGGCCACGCCCACTGTAGTATGTTCAGGATTTCTATAGAAATCCTATTCACAGAAGTTACTCCTTATTGCTAATTCAATTTATTGGTTTATGAAATGTACCTCAATACTGTCACAGTATCAATTAGTACAAAAAGGTGGCTCTATGATCGATATATTTCCAAATAAATCAACTAAAGTCTGATTCCAAAATGTTGGAATTTTTATTAAAGAAGAGCTTTGCCATTTATTGCAGTGAACATTAATATGCCATTCTCTATAGAAATCGGTATCTGTGGGTAGATTTGCAGCAGCACAGAACCACAAGTGTAGTAAAAAGTTAAATTTAAATCTTTCCAAAACCCAAGGCAAAGAAGATCAGAAATTTGCTTCTAATTCTGACTAACAGAATGCAAATGGGTCGAAGATATTCAGGAATGTGAATGTATTCTAATCATCCAATGATAGACATTCATCAGAAAGTTAATAATCCTTCCTCTAAATCCAGTCTTGTTATTGTTTTCGCATTTCCTCACTAAGTTCTTCTTTCTTTGATTAGAAATTAAAACCAGATATTGTTCCTTTGCTGTTGATTCAAGCTCTCTATGGTCTTCATTATACTGTATTTGAGGAAGAGGGAGTTTATTTTTTCATCTTGCAATGGTGATATGATTGGCTTTTTCCATTTTTTTTTTATTATTTAATCTTTTTATTTTATATATATAAAACATTTGTCATCATTCAGTGCATTCACAGAAGAGTACATAAATAATCTAAGATATTCATATAACATATAATCTCTTTCATCTTTCTCTATTTGTATATCTAATTCAGTCTATCCTTCTTATACATGGTTACTTAATCGTCATCATCTTTCTATCTTATTCCTATTTGTCTTATTTCTGTTTTCTCTTTTCCAACCATATATACAATAAATTCCAAATTTTATAAAAATCTGTTTCCCCTTTGTCTTTTAACAATAGCGTTAATCTATCTGATTCAG
>JANHJO010005409.1:178643-193926 GCA_032468235.1 Pseudoxyrhopus heterurus | reverse complement strand
ACCCCACCCGGTAGCTAAATCAGTTGATTGTGGGGGTTAAATTGATGCCCACACAGCAGGCGTTTGGCGCCCGCTGCGCACGCATCAATTTAGCCCTGAAAATTAGTTGACTCGAGTATAAGCCAAGGGTGGTTTTTTTCAGCCCTTTTTGAAGGCTGAAAAACTCGGCTTATACTCAAGTATATATGGTAAATAAAAGAATGGATTTACATGGTGGTGGCTTTGTTTTGTGAAAAAACAAACAAACAGTCTCATCTCTTCATTTTATCAAAGGGTCATCTATCTGAAATAGAATGGGTTTTTAAATATACATAATTGGAAGCTTATTGATGCTTTAAAATTCTTGTTGGTCAAGTCTCCTGAAAACACCATAGACAGTCAAGAAAACCAATTATTAGACAACTGAACAAATCAACCTACATTTCTCTCTCAAGGCAGAAGTGACCAGGCTAAAATTAACCTACTTTGGACACATTATGGGAAGACACAGCTCTCTGAAACAAGCTCTAATACTGGGAAAGGTAGAAGAAAAAAGAAGAGGATGACCAGCAGCAAGGAAGATGGACTTGGTTAAATGGCAGCAAGAACACTATTGGAAGAGCTGAAGGACCACATTAGGGATAGGTCATCAGGGAAAAAATGTATGTGGTTGCTAAGAGTTGACAACGATTTGGTGGCATATAATCAATCAATCAGTCAGTCAATAGTGCTTACAAATGCCCTGACATATATAAAGTGTAGTGCTTTGTATAATGCCACTAGTTGCCACCTACTGTTTTTAATACTGTGGTCACTAAAATGGGTAGTTTTGATCCAAACCCTGCATTAATCATGGGTGATGCAAGTCATCAAGAACAAAGGAACACAATATTTAAAATAAGCTTTGCAAGCTTATTCAAGAGAATATTTATGTAATTCAGTAACCTTTGAAAATAAAACTGCATTTTTCAACAGAAAAAACTATGGACAAAGATTCTGAAAACACCAGCTAGTGGGAAGCAGTTAAGAGACAGCAAGCCCCATTCCAAACCATGGCAAAAGCAATTCAAATACAAAAAAAGCACATTGCCATATGGAGATATAAAGAGAAAATCAGCTAAACTCTGAAAGCACTAAATATGCAAATAGAGATATTCTTTAGAGAGGAGTGAATAGAATAACTAATTACCCAACTGGTACCAATATCTGCCATACTGGCAAACCCTATCAAATCCACAGGTTTTCAGGAGAGAATCGAGCTGTTCTATGGCTTGTATTTTAAATTGTTCTGCAGCTCAAAACATTTCTTGTTTTCTATTTTTCATTGCTTAATTTAACCATGTCATTAAAAAAATGGAAATCTCAGTATTGTTTAAAATCACTATGGTTAAACGGAAGGGGAAAAGCATGGCAATTTAGCATAGCATACCAAGTCATAGTTTGTAAATAAATCACACTTGGGTGACTGGGTATAATATGAAGTCATAAACCATGATATTCCAGACATAATGACACAACATATTATCTTCACCTTTACAGGCATAAAAAAGTATAGGAAGATGTGCTGGAAATGACTGCATTTTTAGACTTTTTTAATAGTGTCTGATCTCTGATACCAGGGCCCTGTCCAATATATGCAACCTTTATATTTTATCATTTATATTTTAAGGTTCCTTAGTTTATATCTTCATACTGAACAACTAAAAAAAGATTCCTTGTTTACAGCACAGACCCATGAATTCTCTTTAATCTTATTGAGGCATGCTCCTTAATGTAAGACTAAACTTAATTAGGTGGCATGAAAAGCTTTCCCTTGTAATATTTTGTCACAAGTTTTAAACAGTACTTAAATTTTAAGAGGAAGTCATGATTAACAATGACAGAATCTCACCACTCCTCAGGTGCTCCAAGTGGCCTACATAGCACCCCCCCTTTTTTTGTTAAAAAAAAATCCCTTGTTTTGCTTGTTCTCTCTGCCTGTCTTTTCAGATTCTCATATTAGTATAACATTTCAGAGTCTTGCCTTTCCCCAACTTCACTTCTATTGGTCCACACCCTTTTTTAATGGCTTTCCAGGCACCATATGTCTCAAATGTATAATAAAATCTAGGACATAGCTCAGTGATTTCCATCAAAGTTCCTTTTGTCTTGCTTCCCTTTTCTAATCTTCTACATCCTGTAGCATCCCCTTTCCTCCTTCTCTTTGGCAGATGTCCTGAGCTTTTTTGAGCTTCCTGACAATCCGAAAAGAAATTACTGTAGTTGTGAAATTTGTAGGACAGACAATTTTAGCAATTGCTGAAAATACTATAGAAGGAAAACCAACAGAGTGTTCAGATGCTTACCAATGGAAATGAATCAGAAAGAGGCAGGATATGAATGGACAGGTAAGCCCCATTTTCTCTGCCCTCTATAATCTAAGGTATTTGTATCTTTAGGGAGCTGTGAACAAGTTTGCTCTAACGTAACTGAGCCCTTATCTGTGTTCTTATCAGAATTTCCACTAATACATTATCTGCGAGGAAGTTCAGCTTCCTTCTAATTTTTTATTCTCAAAGTGAGGAATTAGCAGGGCAGGGAATTCTGAAAATCCTTTCTTCCAAAAACTCTTCTATTCCTCAAAGGTAGTTATTACTTTTATTCCACCCACCCCATTTTCATCATTGTCTCTATTCTTTCAGTGTTTTGTGACCCATGCTAGTAAAGTAAATCAACAGAAAGCTGGCATCCAATGTTAAATAAAAGATGAAACCTAATTTGTTCTTAAATTTGCTCACCTTTCTTTTTGACTGGTGGTTGAATTTCTTCTGCATGGGAGGGAAAAAAACATGAAGTTACTAGTGAATTTGAAAGGCATTCTTCTGCAATCTTAAACAATTAAAAAAAAAAGAAATTCTGACAAAATTAAGGAAGGGCCTAACTTCTGTCTGAATAGGATGAGCTTCAAAGTAACTGATTCTATTTGTTATTTTTAATCTTGACTGTATTGTTTTTATAAATAACTCAAGGCAATGATCATACCTCCCTCCTCTTTTCCCCAGAACCACAACCCTGTGAGATGGGTTGGACTGAGACGGAGAAGGATTGGCCTGAAGTCATCCAGCCGGCTTTCATTGCTAAAGAGGGACTAGAACTCACAGTTCCCGGTTTCTGGCCTGATGCCTTAATGACTAGTCTGAACTGGTTTCTTTAATGCTGACTGCTGATTCAATAGGGCATCACTCTGGAAACCAGACAAGTGGCTGTCCAGTCTCTTCTTAAAAACTTCCAGGGATGGAGCACTATAATTTTAAGTACAATGGCATATATAGGTTCTGCTGATCTTCACCAGTTTATGAGTTTGAAGAATTTCACTGATCTCACTTTATAGCTAAACCTGACCAATTCCATTTAAATATTCCCTTTCCCCCTTGTTCATACAGTTCATCCCGTTGGGACAAAAGCTATTTCATTGGATATGGCAAGAACTGGTTACCAGAGCACTTTCCTCCATTTTGGAGGAAATGAACTGAAAGCTGCTAAATTTCTCCTCCATAGAGAACTGATTCCGCCAGGGACTTCATAATTTGTTCCCAAGTGAGGAACAAATCTGTTTTTTTCCCCACAGTTAATAAGGAAGAATATTTTCAAGTAATAAATCCTTGTCCATCACTATTACTCTGACAATAGCTGCATCTCTTATACAAAATGCAATGCCATTAATTTCTACGGTGTCCTTCAGTTAAAAAAAAAAACTCCCCTAGGTGACCAATAGAGTTTAAAATGGAAGCACTACATTCAGAAAAAGCCATTGGCTCCATTGAATGGGCAGCCTTATTTTCTTCTTTTCCATTTTCTGCATTAGCTTTGGTAGAACTTCACAAGCTTAAGAAGCAAGTCCTAGCTGCAAAGGCAACACAGTGTAGATAAATGTGCTAAGCTCCATGCCATTTCAGTCTCTATTCAGCTCTTTGTAACGTACTTATAAGATGTAAGACAAAATCTGATGAGAAAGGCTTCCTGATTTGGGGAAAGTCAACTTGATCAACTAGATTTCCATACAGGGAATCTTTAAGAAGTCAGTTTTCCTAGATCAACGATCTTCTGATATAATATTATTTAAATAGGGGCAAGCAGCCACTTTCCTTGGTTCTTAAAGAATTCATATTCAATTTTTCCAAATATACAAAGTAGTGTTTGGAAAATGTTTTCCCCACCCACCCATATTTAAATATCACACAGCTGTTAAAGGCACAGGAATTTTACCAAAAAATAAAACAAGTCATTTAGGACAGTGGCAACTTACTCAGGCTTTTAACTTTAGTGGAGAACTCCTTTAGTTATTCAGGCATGCAACTTGCTATCCAGGAGCTGACTATTCTGCATAGCTTTGAAATGATATTTATTCAGAGAAGAAACGTGCAATTAGCAGGAAGGTGCATAATTAGCAAAACCCTGGCAGTACAAAGCTGCGTTGTTTCTGCCCTAATACCCACTTAATCGCACAACACATGTGATTATTTATAAAAATCAACAAACCTTTTACTTTCAGAGACGGCTCTCCTTCACCTAAGCCAAGAGAGAAAATAATAAGCAGAATAAAATGAATAGCAGAATAATGCATCTAGTTGCATTCTTATTCCATGCTAGATTATTTTCATATTTAAATGCATTCAATTGAGCATTATGACTGGTAAAGGAAAAAAAAGAAAGAAAAGAAGCTCCACTTTGAGATTTTTGTATTGCTATTTTTTATGAGTGTATCAGGATTTATGGAAATGATTGTGATTTGAGATAGGATGGACGAATATGAGTATATACATTGAATTCAAGTGGCCCAAGGACCAAATAGATTTTTTTTTCATTGCAATTTCACTATTTTCCATTCTAATAGTATATATTGTGCCAAATCTGGTTTCACTCTCTAAACCCAGTGATACATGCTTGCCTCTATCATCCTTTTTATTTGTCCTGATAGCCTCAGATGATATGGTGGCAATGATTTGGTTCTTTTTTATTATTTGGGAAAGCTGGGCCTTTTTCCTTGACCCTAGGCCTGGGTTGCCCATCTACATTCTACAATTGTTTAGGCAATTTGAAAAGCTCTAATTAAATAAAGGGCCTCCAAAAATCCCTTACCTTTGAGATTTTGACATGTATCATTAGTTGACTACAGGTAATTTGAACAAATGAACATTGAGGTCAAACACTTCCTGTCTGGACCTTTGACCTTTCAGATAAGCTGAATGATATTTTTTTCATAATTTCCAGATGTCCGTGAATTACAACCTAATATAACTGGAGTGTATCAGATTGTTAAAGGTTGCTATCATTACCAGGACTGCTTCAAATATAATTCCTAAACAGTACTTCAATGTGTAAGGGACCAGTAATATAGTATCTGTCTGCAACTGCAAGATGGGTGTGTGTGTGTGTGTGTGTGTGTGTGTATGTATATATATATATATATATATAATAAATGAATTCATTTTATAAATGAATAAATATATTTTTACGTAGCTGTACTCTGCAATTATCCTATGATCCTGGAAAAAGATGAAACAGCATTAAAGAATGTCATAGAAGTGATATTTGTATTCCCTCATGTTTTGAATTGCAAACTATTGTCTGTTCCTAATAATGACCATGACAGTTCTTCTATTTAAAAGAAAAATATCTTTCAATCAAGCCTTTAAAATAGGAAGACTTCTAGTATCTTCCCTCTTTTGGAGTTTCTAATTGGTATATGCAATATATGGTTTCCAAAAAACATAAAAGAAAGAACCTTCAAACGTTAGAATTATAATCTGTCTTAGTTTTGAGCTCTTATGAACATTATTACTATAATGTATACATTTTAATTAGAAATTACAGACTTTTGAAAGTATTGCTGCATTATATTTAATCTAGGGTTTTAAAGAAAGAATATAATTCTTTCAATTCTTTTTGAAATAAAATATAGGATGTAAATGGAAATGGAAATGGAAATTCTCTCAGTAACTATGTTTTGCGATTACAGTTTTACACTTTTATTGTCACAATTGAAAAATCTTACATGACAATTCTTGTTTAGAAAGGACTAGAGAACTGCATTTCTGCTTCAGTAACATGGGTAAATGATCTGACACTCTATCAAGAAATGGGACCCAGTGGTAAAACAACATAATGGTTAGTATTTGCAGGCGGTACTAATCGAAGATCCCAGCAGCGGTGCAAATTAGGCGCTACTTCAAACTGTCAAATGTCCTTGTCAGGAGCAATGTTTTTGTTCCAGCTGAGTTTTAATTATATTAGTTAAAAAGGCATGTGATCTGAAACACCCCAATCATGAAATCATTGCTTACAGAGAGTCCTCGAATTACAACAGTTTGTTTAGTGGCTGTTCAAAGTTAAAACGGCATTGAAAACAGTGACTTATGACCATTTTCACACTTATGACCATTGCAGAATCCCCATGGTCACGTGATTTACATTTGGATGCTTGACAACTGGTTCAAATTTATGACGGATGCAGTGTCCCAGGATTATTTGATCACCTTTTGCGATATTTTGACAAGCAAAGTCAGTGGGGAATCCAGATTCACTTAACAACCATGTTACTAATTTAACAACTGCAGTGATTCACTTAACAAATGTAGCAAGAAAAGTTGTAAAATCTGGCAAAACTTACTTAACAAATTTCTCACGTAGCAACAAATGCTGGACTCAATTATGATCGTACATCGAGGACTACCTGTACTTCAGTGATCCCCAATCTTTTGGGCACCAGGGACCGGTTACGTGGAGAGAGGCTTTTCCTCAGACTCAAGGGGGTGTGGTTTTGTTTGTTGCCTGCATCCTGTGGATGAGGTTTTGCTTATTTGCATGACCCGATTTCTCCCATGCTGCGGACCGGTGCTGGTCCACAAATTGAGGGTTAAGGACCCCTGCTGTATATCCCAAGTAGCAGATAAGCGATATATACATGTATATCCACATATAATATGCATACACACAAATTTCCATTTTCACTCAAGAACCTAGCCACTACATACCCCTCACTGTCACAGCTTACTATCAAGTGATGCATTTTGGCTAGAAATTAGAAACTATATAAACATGAGTCTCAAATATGTACTGTTTTATTATTACGTCTAAACAATAATTCATACTATGCCATAGGAAAAAAATTCTGTTATGGCAAATTCATTTAAAAAGAAGCTAATTCTGAGCTGTTAAGCCATTTCTTTGTGAGTTTCATTAGAAGTTCATAAGGACTGGCACATAACCAATTTTTAAATTACTTTAAAAGGGAAAAAAAGTCCCCATCACATCCCAAGCTCCCCAAGCCCATAACATGGACTGTTGTTTAGACAAAACAATCAAAAGCCTCTTTGAGTTGTTGGACTTAGTTACGCAGTTTCTCCAAATTACTGCCAATGTATATGTTGACAAGACCACAGGTAGCATATTAGCATTCAGACTTTCTTTCAGTTGGACTGAAATGTTATTGTTGATGCCAGTGGCTCTGACACCTACTGATTAATACAAAATATAAGGCGGGACAAGTGAACACCCTTTGATTTGAAAGCATCCAATGTCCATTTAGAATTGCTGTTGCTCAAATAATCCTCTCTCTCACAAAATTAAAATGTAAGACTTATGAATAGTACTGCTGAAGCTAATTCCTTGGCAGCATGTTTGTCCTGTAGTTCTACCATTTTTGTATATTTTAGAGCAAGGCTGAAAATAATGCTAACGTTTTAATTCTGGCATTCTTCCCTAATAGCGCATGAATTTATTTTACAAAAAGAAGAAAAAGGATCTATGCTGGCCATTTTGTAAACTTTAGTGCTCTGAGAGTGACATTTCATATTATTTTTTGTTTTTTTTTAAAAAAAATTGGTGTAGTAAGATAAATCAAATCAACAGCCTAACTTAAACTTACCTTTTCCATTCTCATCTTCATCTTCAAATATGAGGTCAGACAGTAAAGAAAGAAAGCTATAAATGGAATTGGTGCTCTCTTCCACAGCACCATGCATGATTCTCAATGGATCTGTGGTGAGCTTGTTTATGGACTGTCCTAAATACAAAATAGAAAGATAAGAGGAAGGAAGGAAGAAATACTGTAAAAACTGATTAACTTTCAGTTAATTAACTGATTTATAACCAAAGGTGCTATTCAGCCAGTTCCGACAGGTTCCAGAGAACTGGTAGCGATAATTCGGAGAACCGGCAAATACCACCTCTGATTGGCTGACCGCATAACCACGCCCACCAAGCCACGCCCACAGAACCGATAATAAATTTTTTTGAATCCCAACACTGCTCGCAGGGCCTCCACGCAGCCTGTTTTCGGCTGGGAGAGTGCTGCAGGAAGCCATGGAGGCTGAAAACGAGGCGCGGGGGGACACACACAGCCCCCCACATCCCATTTTGGCCAGCAGGGTGCTTCAGGAGGCATCTCTTCCGTCGCTCCCCGCACCTCCTCCCCCACTATAAGCAGTGTTTTGGCTTGTGTTCCCCAGTCTGTTCCTGCGATTTTCCTAATCAAGTTGTTCCTGGTTTTCAATTTTTGTCCAATTTCTACAAGGTGTTTTCCAAATGTAAGGGATCGATCAAGGGTTATTCCAAGTTATTTTGGATGGTAGTTGTGTTTTATATTTAACCTTTCTTTGCTGTATGATTGCTTAGATGGAAGGTGCATACTTCAGTTTTATTTGGCATAGCTTCCTCTTCTCATAATATTGGCTTAGTTAACAATTTAAATCTTGGTAACTGCATAAAAAAGGCAAATTGCTGCTAGAATCCATTTTGTTAAAACTGGAGAAGAGAGATTTTTGAAATGCCCATGAAGGAGTATTCTAAAGGTATTTTTAAAAATTCATAGCAATTAATATACCAATGTGTAAAGAAGTGTAATTCACAATTAATATGGTAGATTGTATAAATATTACTGAAAGATCAAGCAGCAATGATAGAAAATGAGTAATAGTATGCTAGCTGGATATGTGACTATTGTATAATTGAATTCTACATAGTTTCTCCAAGCAATACACTTGTAGGGGAGAAGTCTATCACGTTAAGTGGTGAAAATGAAATAGTTATCTGAAATGTCTTCTTAAAATAAATGCTTATTAAATATCCATGTTCTAAAATAAGATTTTTGAGCATCACTAAAGCAAACAACAAATTATAGTATTTATTGTGTTGTTAGAAAATTAATATAAATAGCTAGTTGCCAGTGTAGAAAAAGGTAAAAATACTATTTCTCAATTCTGTACCAGAGAAATTTCACACAGTTCTCCAGTAGTATAGACGTGTGTGAATTTAAAGGCATTAAAAACATGAAGATTAACATAAAATGGTGTGTTAAAAATACAGCAAATTTTAGTCAAAGTAGAGATGAAGAATATGATTCTAAATAGTGTATATGAGATCCACAGAGGCATAACCTCAACTCATCTTTTTTTGTATCAGCCCTTCAAAACTGTTGTGGGGAGAACATTGAAGTGTGGTAAAATTAGTGCTCTTCAAAATTTGAAAATAGTTATGTCGTGTAAGTATCTCACTGGTTTATAAAAGGAATTTGACTGCACAGAAAATTATTCATATGTGGACAGATTGGTCCTGTTAGGCTCTCAGGTCTTTGATAAGTTGTTTAAATGTGCTCAGTGCACACTCTTAACCCATGATTAGGAAACACCCTCTGGAAAAGCTGAGATGTTGAGTTTTTGTAAGATTGTCCTGAACCATATTGATTTGTAACTGTCCTTAATAAAGGACAGTCCTATGACAAATAAGAATAACTTCATCCACTGTGCTATGACACAGATCCATGCACCCATTTTGATTTTAGGTAGTCCTTAATGCTACATTTAGAACACAAAAGGCTATCTGGAATATATCCCTTGTGAATTTAGACTAGACCTTTTCAAGAGAAGAATAGGAAGTGTACGGTTGTATTTTTTCAACTATTGTACATTGAAAAGTAGTTGTGCATGAGCCTTAGCTGAATATAGCTTCAGTTCTGCTATGATATGCTGTGCTCCTCTGAAAAGAATGAAATGTGGCCACTGTTTTTTGAGCATTTTGTATGGCATCATTTTGGTATATGCTGCATTTGAGGAACCTATGGAAAACCATGTCCAAATAGTTAAAAAAAATTAACTTGTTCAGTATTCCGTCCATATTTCCTCCAGGCGTGTATCTGCATACAACAAAGATGTAATATGCGTGTTTGCTAGGTTTGGGGGATGAGGTGCTAATCTAGTCAAAACTAGTTTGCTAGTTTTGGAGGATGAGTGCATTTTTGTACTGATTAAACAGCAGGGAAGTTAAAATATATCCCTCCCTCATGTAAGTTGGAATATCATCAGTGTAGTGGCTTTGCATACTGCATCGAAACTTGATTCTAGAATTCTTATAAAGATCTTCTATTAATGGCAGTATTCATACGTTTAGTGCACTATGGACTAGACTTGGAACTAGACTAGATATGGACCTAAAATCAATAAATGCAGTATAATATTGAGCTTATTTTAAATGTGTAGTTTTGGGCAGTTTATTGAAGTATAAAGCCCTGTCCATCAGTAGAATGTCCAGTCCGAAACTTCTAGCTCATTTACTGTAGAGTATGGGTATCCAAACCTTTGGCTTGCCTGGGTTTTATTGAGTGAAGAGGAATTGTCTTGGGCTGCGTATAAAATATATAATACAGTTAATGTATATAAATAACAAATTTCTTTTATGATTTTTTTTTACAATTTTATGGGGCTGCAATACTAGATGTTCGGGGCTGTGTGTGTCCCAGGACATGCCTGTTCTAGATCAATCCAATCAACTAATTTTTTTGTATAAGTGTCTAGCATACAACTTACTTATTACACTTAAAAGACATATAATTAGCAGGCAGGTCACTGGTGCCATTTTATAAATGGATAATATGAAAGCTAGCCCAGTCCTCTGTGTAGTTTATTCAATATAAGTAAACAGAGAAGTAAGAGATGGAGTCTACGATTCTAAATTATGTGTAATATTTCAGGGTAATAAAAGCCACCACAAATCTACCTCATCCTGCTCCAAGAGCAGCTGTAAGTGAGAAAGACTTATACCCACTTATCAACAAGCTTTTAGCTTGCCATGTTTTTTGAAGTCAGAATATATCAAATTCAGCAACATAATTCATGAAAATGGAGTCTTTGGATTTAATATTCCACCTTGCAATATCCCATAAAAGAATTATTAGGATTTAGATGTATACATCTATCGATATGAGCACCCATTAGTGGCCATGTAAGAGGCAGATCCTCAAGACTGGTGAGAACATAAGTTTGGTACATACTGTTTGGTATTTATATCAACTGTTGGAGAAATGGGTATATTTTGGATATGAGAAAACATACATTAATAACAGAAGACGCAATTCCAAGAAGAGCATGAGACCCAAAGCCAGGTTTCTGTCTCTTGAATGGTTGCTAAGTCTGCTAATTTGGTAGTTTCATCTTTAGCATCCCAATCTAGCCCCCACAGGAGGGATAGAATTGGAGAATGCCACTATGGTATGGCATTAGTGTTAAAAGCATGCCTGGATCCGATGAAGGTCAGAAATGAGCTTTCCCCCCCTCAAAGTGTGTGTACATTTAGATGATGTAGCATTTGGTCAAATTGCAGACTATCAGGGACTGGATTAGATATTAAAGGTTCTCCATTGGTGGTCTGTGGCTGTAGCAGCATTACAAATTTGTTCATTGAGTTTACTGACCCAGTCCTGAGATTACTTAATGGTTTCACTGTAGAGTGTATTGCCCCCAATGTTTCTCTTAAGTCATCTAATTTCTGTATGGGATCTGTTTACCATGACTCTGGCAATGCATTATGTAGTCCTTGACTTATCACAATTGAGACCAGAATTTAAGTCACTAAGTGATGCTGTCATTAAGCAAGTCATCATGTGGCGAAGGGGACGACAGAGAATGAGGTGGCTGGATGGAGTCACTGAAGCAGTCGGTGCAAGCTTAAATGGACTCCGGGGGATGGTAGAGGACAGGAAGGCCTGGAGGAACGTTGTCCATGGGGTCGCGATGGGTCGGACACGACTTTGCAACTAACAACAATAACATGTGTCGAGGCCTAATTTTATGACCATTTTTACCATGATAGTTAAGCAAATCACAAAATGATTATGTGAATCACACAGTCATTAAACAACTTCAACTTCCCCAATTGACTTTGCTTATATGAAGCTGGATAAGAAGGTTGCAAATTGTGATCACATGCCTGCAAGATACTGCAACCATTGCAAATGTGAGCCGATGGCCAAGCTCCTGAATTGAAATCATGTGAACATTGGAATGTTGTAACAATTGTAATTTCAAGGATGGATCATGTCACTTTTGAACTGTTTTTCAACTAATGATTGTCAATTAAGAACTGTGACTTACAACCTCAGCACATTCTCTAGCTAATTTGAGTTTGTTGGTTAAAGCTTTTCTTAAGTCATTGCTAGTAAAACAGTCCTGAGGTTACTTAGATTCAAATGTTTACACTTAGATTTTGAAAGTGATGATACAGGTTTGAGAAAACTATTCCAAAAGCAGGCTAGATTTCTCTAAACCAAAGACATGTACTGGGAATATCGAGAAGATGCTCAGGAAGAGCCTCCGCTCGTAGTGAATTTATTAAGAGCTCCCACAATGGAGCAGCTTACTCAAGGACAGAATAATTGCCCTTTGAAGTCTCATTGCCTTCTATTCACTCCATAGTTGGAAATATGTGGAGTGATCTAATTGGTCTGCAAGTAATAATTGCACTTATCTCATCTCTGCCTTTTTTCTGCTTGAGGGCTAAGTCCTCCACAGTTCTTTTTTTCTAATAGATTCAGGAGTGGAGTCAGCACTAAATGCTCAGTTAGCTGTCCCTTGCTTGTTGGTGTGAGCAGCAGGTGTCTTAACAGCTTCTTCTGTTTTATTCGGTTATCCTCAGATCCAGGGTTGCCTCAGTGTATTTTTATAAAGTAATTCCTTTGTTACTATTTATTTTTCACTAAAGACAAAATTTGGAAGATCAAGATAACTATTTGTGTTGTGAACTGGCATTGCCTAGTTTTGAAGTCTGCTAGATTCTTCCTTTTTAAATTCATAATATACACGCATATAAGCAATGTAGTTGCTGAACAACAGCAAGTAGTCTGGAAGTAGGTAGTATGCTCTACCAAAATGGGAAGAAGAACATTATGTAAGCTGTTAATTCTCCATTTCCATCTGTAGAGCCCATTACAAAGAGTTAGGTCATGTTGATCTGAAGAGTAAGTAGGGTCACAGTTACTTGCTAAAGTTGTAAAGTTTGTTTATTTTCATCTGTTTTCGGCTGCTTCCAAGGCTTGTGTGGTATCTTATTCAGTGTACACATGGTCTCTTCTTTATTTTTCTCATTCCTGCATCCTGTTTTATATCAACCACCTCCTCCCGTACATTCTGTTCTCTCTCTCCCCTCTTTTAATCATAATCTCTATTTTATGGTTTTGTGTATGTATTTTTCTGATTTTATTGCTTTTAATGTTGTAAACCATCCAGGGTTGCCTCGCAGTGAGATGGGCAGTAAACAAACAAAAAATTAATTGATTAAACATCCTTGCCTCTTACATTAGAAAGTTGAAAAAAATTCTAGCAGTCTCTAGCTTCCCATTTACTTCCCTGTGCCTTTCATCTTCTCAGGAGCTTCAATCTTCTTAGCACTTTTTTTTACATCTTAACTGGATCATGATGTATCCTTCTACAAGCAATTCTGCTAAGCATCTTTGTCAAGAAATCTCCCCCACTGCTTACTGGAGATCTGGCTCTCTATCAAATACCTCCCCTCTGCGGGATCGTATAAGAAGTTGGATGTCAAGTTTATTGAACCATTTTCTGTAATTTTACAATTTAGTCCCATGACCTTTCGTTTGTAGTTTTCGATTACACTGATAATACATCCAATCTTAGGAGACCATTTCTTCTTGGAGAATAGAACATTGTGTCTTCCTCCTTCCCTTTTTATATACAGCTCCTCTGTCTCCTTCCCATTTTATGGGGGAAAAGGCAAATATATCTTGGACTTTTTATGCCATTGGGACAGATTGCAATATTTGATTCATTGCAAAGCTATTCAGAAATTGTCAAATGAGAGATAGAGATGGCATTTGTTCATTATGAATGCTTTGACAGTTTTAATTGCAATAGTTTTTGACATCCAGGTTTGCATGTCTGGCTGCATATTCAGGCTCAGTATTACTTGATTGGAAAGCCCAAGGGAGATACATGTATGAATATCACCCTAGTGATAGAGATTGGCCAACTGAAGATGAAAGGGATGGTTCCAGAATGCCAATGGTTCTTGAAGAAGTATAAGAGATGGAAACACCCTCTTCTTGCTGCTGTCCTACAGTGTATTCTACTGATGAAGAAAGGGCAGGAAGCAGGATGTCTGGAAAATTATTGTCTGTTTCTAGTGGCCCAATCTTAGTTTTTACACCTTCTATTCATGAGAGTTGATTCTGTGTTTTAATAAAAGTAGTAAAAAAATAGTTGTGATCACTTTTTAATGAGTCTACTCACCATGATTTTGTCTTTCTTTTGCTATACTTGTAGCAATTACTGTTATCTTCCATTAGATTCAATATCTATGATAGATTAAGATGATCTCCATTATTGAAATTTCCAGTCTCATAACTCTGGCCAAACTACAGGTGATAGAGCCTGAATTTGCTCTCTAAAGTCAGTCTTCATAATAAGAAGGCAAAAATGGATTTACATCCTGGTATAGATGTAACTTAATTAATTCATACATGTTTGCTGATTTAATATAAAGAATGCTAAAACCAGATTTACTTAAAATGTTGCATATAATAGGTATTAAGATTCGAATATTTGCGTTCAACTTGCCATTGCAGAAATTAAAGGCTATGGTATATCTGTATACTGTGTTAGGCAGAATAGATGGAATTAAAAATTATAGAAATAATTGTAATTCATGCTTAAATTAACTATCAAATATAAAATACTTGATATTCTTAAAAAATCATGTTGCTGCTATAGAAAGCAATACAGATATCTGTGGTTAATGACCATTGGTTCAGCTAATAATAGTGCTGCAAAAATGGTAATTACAACTGCTCCTTGAAATTATGGCTGTTGCAATGCTCCCACAATCACATTAACAAAATTTGAGCACTTATTAGCCTGTCCACATTTACAACTGCAGTGTGTGTTTTGGCTCCTGCATACCGGTCACCCCAAAATTTCTGCCTTTTTGGTCACCCTGTACTCTGCCACCTACCCTTGCTGCACCCCCCCTTCCACCGCTG
>JANHJO010005409.1:152642-163452 GCA_032468235.1 Pseudoxyrhopus heterurus | reverse complement strand
AGGACAGGAAGGCCTGGAGGAACATTGTCCATGGGGTCGCGATGGGTCAGACATGACTTTGCAACTAACAACAACAACAAATTCAGATCACACATACACCTAATTGTAAACTTTTTCAAGATAGAAAAATAAGGTGATACTGAAGTATTTTTTTTAATTTAGAAGTAATTTCATGGTACTTTTAGATTAGAATTCTGAAAAGCATCCTGAGTTTACTATGAATGTATATCACAAAGAATATAGTTCCTATAAACCATATGATTTTCCCCCTTTCTTTATTTCTATTATTGGTGGTTTTTTAAAAATTGCTTTTATGCATTTCAGCATTATTCAGCTATGAAAAGGGGTTAGATTTTTAAAAAATAAGACAGCATTGTTGATCCTGTCAAAATTCTTTTGCATATTGTGAATGCATTATGTGGTCCCACGCAAACATTTTTATTTTAAACTAGCTGATTCCCCTGCATTGACTGGGTATTTTCTTGTTGGAATGCAGTATTTTAAGGGAAAAAGAAATGTTGGAAATGAAAGCCACCCAGTCACATGACCCACCCCCCAAGTATGCCTACCCAGGTTTGCATCCCCATCTATCTATATATATCTATCCCTCCATCCATCCCTGCATCCCTGAATCCATCCATCTATCCATCCATTCCTCCCTCCATCTACCCCTCCATGTATCCCTCCATCCATCTCTTTGTGACCCCCACAATGCTGATCTTACTACGCTTTTCTATGTTCCAACTTTGGGGAATATTAATGGAGGGGTGTAGATTTCTATAAAGCACATATAAACACACATCCCCACCGGACTTTTCTTTTATAGATATAGATTAATGCAAAGAGATAAAGGTGCAAAAGTTCAGATTGCAGATACTTGGGAGTACAAAAGAGCTGACGACTTTTTTTCCCGCATTGGATATACTGTGTCACCTGCAGTTTCACAAATACCTTTGTATAGTCTTTCTGCAGAGATGGTAAAACCCAGGATGAACAATAACTGACCTATTCTTTTTGATATTGTTTCTGTAGGCTAACTATTGAATAGGTTTAACGGAGCAAAGAATGGGTCCCAACAGAATGAATTTTACATTTTTAGTCTACAAAAATATTTTAGAAGGCACATTTTATTGTAATACTTGGTAATAGGGGAACCTGCATCTGATTAGCTTGAGTGTAATCATTATAGATTTTGGAGGGGGATAGAACCCCAAACATTCTAGAATAAACAAAAATAACTTTAGTCTCCCAATAAGCCAGAAGGTAATATGGTTATTGTTCAGACAAATTTGTTTAAGATATTCACAAGATTATAAGAATAGGTCTTCTCATGTCATGTTATATTTCAACATTTTGTTTCTTATAGAAGACAACCAGTTATCTCTGAAGAAAAGTTAAAACTAACAAATCAGAATAAAATATACAGATTTACCCCAGAAAATATCAGTTAAAATTAAGTATTTGACAGATAATTATATATACAAAACCAGAATATTGTTCTTTCTTACCACATTTGGTTAACTTCAATCTGCATATGTATTCACTGAAACCATACATGTATTTTGAAAAAACAACAACAGAGAAATATAAAGGAATCCATAATTAGAATCAGGATTTCATAGGCTATTCTTTAGGGGTTTTTGCAATATAGGATAGTTTGATTCAATAATTTAATAAAATAAAAGAAACAAATTATAAATAGTAGATAAAAATAACAATGAACAGTTTATTATTTATTCAGTTTTCTGATAACAAATTTCAAGGGGGTTACAAACTGATTTGGAAAAAGCTGGGGTTAAAGATGTTGGAGAAAATCATTACCAATTTAGCAATGGCACTTAGACTTATATACCACTTCATAGAACTTCTCTAGTGCTTCATAACCCTCTCTAAGCAGTTTAGAGCATCAGCATAGTGCTCCCAACAATTTTAGTCCTCATTTTACCAACCTTGAAAGGATGGAAGGCAACCTTGAGCCAGTCAGGACCAAACACTTGGCAGTCAGCAGAGTTTGATTGCAATAGTGTATTCTAATCACTATGCCACCACAGCTCTTATTTCACTTTAAATGTAATAGTTCTTGTCTTATTAATCTACAATGGGAGATATCAAAAAGGCCTTGATTGTTTTGAAACATATTTAAAAGTATGCCTTTATTTTTTAATACCCTTTGTTTAAGTTTCTTAACTTTTCCATTCCTTGCCATTATTTTGTATTGTATTGTATTGGCTCTTAAAGCATCCCTGAAGGTTTGCCTCTCCTGACAACTGATGCTGCAAATGCTAACACCATGGCCTCAATCTTTGACTTCCCATGTTGAGCAGAAAAATGAGGCATAGAAGATTACTTTCGACAGAATCTCCACAGAATCAAGGATATCAAGAAAACAGAATCTCTTGAATGTTAGGAATATTCTGCTCATATTCAAATGAATGCTGGAAAAGCTCCCTTTAACTAAATAGTTAAGAACAGAAATAGAAATCTATCCATCACTCCATTTGTTTATGATTTTATATATTGAAGACTTTGTCACCTTTCACTGTGATAGTATACTATACACCGACAAACTGACAAATACAAATATGCCAAGTATAATTTGAAGAGGAACATATTCTTAATAAGATTTTATATAGAAAGCAACCTCAAAAGAATCACTGCTGTGAATAATTACGGAAGTTATCTTAAATAAATGTACGCTAATTAAATGTACTTTTTAAACCTTGGTAAAAAAAAAAAATCATCTGTTTTATTTGGTTATTTTCACATAAGGCTGTTTTCAGCATAAGAAAAAATAGACAAAATAATTTCATTTGTTGCTCAGTACAGTTACGTTTTTTTTTATAAAAAAAATCTATTGTTATTGCAGGATCCAGTCTGGGTCAGTCACTGGGACCAGAGGTTTAGTCTTCCAAGTTTTTGGACTCAAGCTACAGCCCATCCTCAGGGAACTGTTCTCTCATCAGAATGTGGATGGGCTCCAACATGAACCCAAAAGTTCAGAAGACAGAACCTCTGTTCCCAGTGACCAACTGAGATTGGATCCTGCAATCATTCATTTGCCTTCATTCATTTATTGTTATGTATAAGAAAAAAGGAAACTATTACCAAGTACTAGCATCAATTACTGATAAATTAATACTAGTATTTAAGAAAGATTGATCTTGATATGAAGCATGATAAATGGATTTTTCTACCCAACCCAGGGGATGTGTGAAATCATGAGTGGCACCACTATTATTAACATCCCTACATCTATTATTTTCTTTTACTGTTTTATTAATTTACTTTTATAGTTTTTAATGCTTTTGAAATAATCGTTATGCAATGCTTTTAGGTAATGATTGTTCTATGTATCTATATTTATACACACACATACTGTTTTATTGGATTGGATAATTGTGCTTATAACTGCTGTAAAGAAGGTTGGAAATCTCTTTATATATTTTTTCTTTCTTTTCTATTTTCTCTTTCTTTCTTGCATGTTTAGCTTTTGCTTTGATTTCTTTTTCACTTTTAATCTTTATTTTTAAATTTTTGATAACATTTTATATATTATCAAAATATATAACTATACAATATTTTGTATATTATACAAAACATAAAAAAGAACCACTGTACAACTGCTCCAAATATCTGTCAAAGATCTCTCTTTCCCTTGAAAGCTATTTTTTGCCATCTATAAGCTACCATGATCTTCTGGGATGCTAAAATCCAAAAGAAGTTTTTCTTTCTTTTTTTAATTTCCTATCTTTTATATTTTACCTTTCTATTAGAACATTACAACTGAGCTTTATATTTAATAATTGCAAGACTCAAGATGTAAGTTATCTGCACTATAATAATGCAGACGCTTAAATCAATTAAATTATGTAGTAGAAAAGCTCATCAGAACTCTTCTCAGGAAAAAAAATTCTTAGTTACATCAGCTACTCAGTTATTCTTAAATCTTAAAAATTTTCTATATAAACTTTATTAAAACTCTACACATAAAATGGACATAAAACACATATACAAAAACATACAAACATATACAAAAACAAAATTAACCATCTAATGTAAGTAAAAAAAATCCAGTCTATTTCTACCCTTCACTTTACTCAGGCATTCATTAACCATTTCTTATATTGTTTTAATCACTATTTACATTTCCCATGATTTCCCCTTGTTTAATCTATAAAAACCTTTATCATCAAACTATTTTTCTCTACTTTTGTAATGTAACCCCAATTTTTAATAAAACCCTCTGTAAATTTCTCTCTCATTAGACAAGTTTTGTCCATCTCTGACAAGTCTGTAACTTTAATAGCAATAGCAATAGCACTGTATTTATATACCGCCTGATAATCTTCATTGTTTGAAGCTTCTTTATTTTTCCATTTCTATGGATATAATAATCTTGCTGCTGTAACAATATACAACAATAACACATATGCTTTTTACTCGGTTCTTCTTCCATTGACTCTAATAAGTAAAGGTCTGGTTTCATTTAAAAAGGGATTCCCATTATTTTCACTGATGTCCCGTGGATAATCAACCAAAAATTTTGGTCACTTCACAATTCCATTACATATGATAATAGGTTCCATACAATTTTCCATATTGCCAAACTTTATTTAAAATGTTTTTATACATTTTTTGTTTCATAGGTGTCAAATGAATTCAATATATAATTTTATAAAAATAGTCTCTTAAATTGTTGAGCAGAGTAAATTAAATATTTTAGTCCACATTTTTTCGAATGCCAATATTGGCCCAAAATTTAGCATCCATTTAATATTACATCCCTTAACCTGTTCAAGTTTTGTTTAGTGTTGGTCACTGGTTTCAACCTTTTGAGCCAGCAAATAGATTGTTACCTTTTAAAGAATTTTGGTCTTTTGTATGAACCTGGTCTTGTCCAGCTTCAACATGTTCTTCTTCAAATACTTCATTACATCTACCCAAACTCTGATCAAAGTAGACAGCTATATTGGCTTGGTGCCTGTTCTTCACAAACATACCACTCATCATGAATATTAAGCATCCCAGAAATAGAAAGCAACAGATTCAGTCTCCAATAATATCCAATGCAAATTCTATTATATTAAACTTATTTTGCTTTCATATTTCATTAACTGCAGTGATTTGGGACACAGTGTTGGTCTGTTGAATAAGAGCTTTTGTTACAGAAAGGATAGTTATAAGCTTGGGAAAGTAGAATGCAAAGATTCATAATGGAAAAAAATTGCTATTAGATTCCATTGTAAAAATGAACAGTATATTTAAAAGCCTACATTTAAAAAACCCTTCATCATTATACTGAATAAAATGTTTGTATACATTAATAGTCTGGACATATTAAAATTATTCATGAACTATTGATATTTTCCAGATAACCATTTCTTTATTTATAAGTTCAGATTTTGTTCTCTCTAGCCTTCACTCAGGCAACCCTCATATACAGCTTCCAAAACTACCGTATATAATTACTGAAGACTTTCAGGATTAATAGCATCTAGTCTTACAAAGCACTGAATGTATTTCAAAGATTTAATTTGATAAGGCATACTGTGTAGCTTTACATTTGCATCATGCCTTTAAGTGATTTGTTCCTCAAGGTTCAAATCCTGCATTTTACTTCCTCTGTAACAACCCATGCTGCACTTCCCTAATTAAACACAGTGGGGGAGATCAGAATCCTGACTTCTTTTTTGGAAGAGAAACATTTGCACATTTTCAAGGCATGATCTGAAAACAAAATGCACTATAGAAATATTTGTTTAGTAAACAGCAGCTCACATTAAATCAAATACATTTAATATATATAATGTTTTTAAATATAGCTATACATCAAACTAAAATATAAAGTGACAACGTGGAAAACAGCATTTGAAATTGCATGATTTCTACCAGTATTCCTGTTGGGCATACCTTTGGTGGAAAGCCAGTTTTGAGCTCATATAATTTATGAAGTGGAATACTGCAAAAATCAGCAGAATGTAAAATGTATGAAACAGGCAATTAAAATTAGCCCTACAGGGCATGGGGCCAGGTTACCTGCAGAACCATCTTCAACCCATTACGTCAACTTGTCCCATCCAGTCAGGCAGGGACCTGTCAGTTAAAAAATTCCAACTGGTGGCGCCTAGGAAGACAGCCTTCTCTGCCATTACCTCCACTTTTTGGAACATTAACTCCCAGAAGTAAGCCCCCCCCCCATTTTCCTGGCCTTTTGGAAATGTCTAAACACCTGTTGTCCATCTTCCTTTGGGGTCGCAGAGAAGCATGCAACTGTGGGGCTGAATAGTGCCTAAAGGCCCTCTCTTCCACCTTTTAATTCTGAATTTTACCTATCTTTGCCTTTTATTTATATTTTATATAGTTTTTAGGTTTTCATAGTTTACTTGAACCCAGAGCCCAGAGTCCCTCTGTGAGAGAGATGGGAGGTTTGTAAATTTGTTACATAGATAAAAAATATATAAAATTAAGTATGAATTATCCCGCCTTAGGCATGAAAGCTGGCTGGGTGACTTTGAGCTAGTTACTCTCCCTTAGCCCAACTCACTTCAAGGGTTGTTGTGGAAACAACAAGAAGGGCAAGAAGTATTAAGTATGTTCACTGCCTTGAGTTACTTATAAAAATAATAAAAGCAAGATAAAATATCTAAAAAAAAGTGCCTGAAAGATTTGCCAGCAAGTGTAAAATGGATTCAAAAAGGGAAAAAGTGCATAAATGCTAATCAACAATATAGTGACTAGGGTGAGCTTTAAAATTTACCATCCCAGCTTTATTATTATTTCTTTGTCCATTTTATTTCTGCAGCCTCTCTGTCTAAGCCGGCCTTCCCAAGCTTTATATGACCAAGGCTATTTTTAGAGGTGACTGATGATCAGGTTTTATTAACTAGTACAAATTCCAGCTGCTAAAGAAGGAGCAGCTTCTTCCCTTCAAGCATGCCCTTCAGCAAAGCCACGATTTCCCCTCCAAAAAATATATAGATCATGCTGAGCGGCTGAGTCTATTAAAAAATACTGAGTAAAAATCTTTTTTCAGACAATTAGAACATCAAGATCGTTACAGTACCTTCTGCTGCAATCTCAGTCATAATGCTGATGGTTAGAAATGCACTGTGAAAAAAGGTCAAGTTGTATTAGCAGCTCAGAGGATCTGACAGGGCCAATGTTGACTCTCGCAGGAGATGGTGTGTTAAAAGGTGGGACGTCCTCTGCACTTCTAACTTTCTTTGGGTTCTTCTTTTGAGCTACTTTCTCTACAAAGCCCTGCCTTGCCTTCCCCACCTTCGCTAGAAACTAACCCTCTCCCAAGGCAGTGTTCACAGCTACACTAAAGTATCAGCTTCTAATAAAAATAGCCATGGCTCTCAGCAGATCTGTAGCTCAGCTTATTTGGCATCCTAGCCACCACTCAGGGACTTGATCTATTTTATTCAGTTTTAAGCACCCAGCTCCAAACTAGAAAGCCAAGCGGGTAAAAGCAAAGGCAGCACAAAGGAACTGGAAGGAGCTGTCAAAGCCCCAGCCGCTTCTTTTAATGTGATTACAGTTCTTTGAGGTCTATGGCAGAAAACATGAAATACAGACTTGACGGTAATCTTATCCAACCAAGCTGAAATGTATTCTTAGCATACTCTTAGCACATTCTTTCCGGGCCTTATTTGGGTTGGGAAGGACACCGTGAAGTCAGCCACAGTGACTGAAGAAGAAAATTAGGTAAATTTTCCCCCCGTTGAATTCCCTGTTGACATTTAAAATCACTGAAATACTCCACCTCTCACCCTCTGCTTCTTTTTTTAGTTCTTGCCCCTCAGTTTCTAAGAAGAAATCTGCTGGTTCATACCAAGAGTGAATCTCTTCCAATGTATTTTCAAATCTCTGAGTGTACATATTAATAGCTATGGTTACTAGTTAATGCAGAGTCCTGATGTTCACTGGTATCAGTCTAACTCTTGATGGCTAGATAATTTATTTGTGCGCCTGTTTTGTTTTTAATTTAATATAAAATGTCTGCAATCTCAAAGCTTAGACAACTAAGGGAAGTTTGGGAATCTTCAACAAATTACATGATGCTTTGCAATGTCTAGATCAGACTGTGAATTCTCTGGTGTTCACAATGGGATATGTTTAAAACAGTGTTTTGAGCAGATGTGTTTGAAACAGCATTTAGAGAACCTAGAGAGGCTGAAAATCCATATATTCTCAAACCCCTGTATTTCTATATGCCCACTCTGTTTTTACGAAGCGATAGGGAGGACAAATGTCATATTGTTATAGAGAATATTATAGAGGACAGAATGCAAGATGAGAATTCTTCAACGTGGCAGGATCCACTGTGATTTAGTTTTCCTTTATTAAGCAGGAAGATAATAGGTTGAAAGTGAGATATTTGATATTTCTTCCCTTGTTACAATCAAACCATATCCTGCTGAGATTAGTTTTCCAGCAATTATTCTGGATATACTAGGATGACCTACTTCCAGAGGCTGAATGATTCCAATGGATTCTAGAAGATTTAGCTTCACATGGAATACAGAGGTGACCAAGGTGGTCGATGAAATAATTTCTCAATTTCTTCTCCCATGATAGAGGCTCTTGCCTGAAGACAATTAAGTAAGGTAGAGGATTATTAGAATGCAGGAGAATAACCTCATCCCATAGAGTCCTATGGGACTTGGGTGGCCTAAATCAGTTAGGGCTGACATGCCAGTTGCAGCCATACTTAGACAGAAATAAGCTCTCTATGATAATTTTTAGATTGATGCCGTATATTTTACATGACCCTGAGTATGCACCAAAACACCAATTAAAATATTGTAGCAAGAACCCTGATTAGAACTGAATGACATACAGTAAACATAACCAGCTCTTTTGGCTCTTCAATAGTTTCCAATTACTTTTCCATTTAAAACTTAAACCCTTCACAGCATGAGACCACAGTTTTGAAGTAATGACTCTTTCCACGTTGTCAAATCCTTTAAGACTGGCAAATTCAGGAGTTAAAAGTCACTTTGACTTCTGAAATGAATGAATAATGCTAAGGTAACAGAATCTTGAAAGCCATCCAAAGCTATTCTCCAAATCAGCTTATACTAAGAGTGATGAAGGTAGTATTACTCTCTTTCTCACATTTTCCTCACTATTTGGGACAAAGCTTTTTCAGTTGTAACCCACGATTTGAACACCTCCCCCATGGTAACAAAACTGATTAGGGGGCTGGAGGCTAAAAGATAAAGAACAGTTACAGGAATTTGGTATATCTAATCTAATGAAAAGAAGGACTAGGGATGACATGGTAGCACTGTACCAATATTGAGGGGCTCATACAAGGATGAGGGGTTCAAACTATTTTCCAAAGCACCGAAAAGCAAGACAAGAAACAATGGTTGGAAACTAACCATTAGAGAAGACGCAAGCTAGAACTAAGGAGAAATTTCTTAACGGCCAGAGCACTCAACCAATGAAATAGCTTGCCTCCAGAAGTTGTGGGTGCTCCAACATTGGAGGCTTTCAAAAAGAGATGGCACCATTTCTTTATCTTTTTGGCACTAGGCAAAGATATTCGTATTTTCCTAGGCATTTTAATGATGTGTTAATGTGGCTATGGTATTTTAAGCTTTTTCTTTGCTTTTATTTTGTTATTGTTTTGTTTAAATGATAGCTTATTCTTTTTACACCCTCTTGTAATGTTTTAATGTATGTTTTCATAAGCTTTTTTAATCTATTTGTATAATTGAATTTTACTGTAAATTACTTGTTTAAACTAAATGGCAAAATATATACTCTAGATTTCAAGAAGATGTAAGAACATCTTCAAAAAAAACTTTAGTTCTATTAGATATCATGGCTAGGTTTCGTGTAATGCCTGCTGAATTTGGAGCAATAGAGGGATGAGAACAGCTGCAATGTCTACTATCAGTGCTGCCAAATTACAAAAATCTGGTGTCCTTCAGAAGTTTTATTTTGAACATCATCTCTAGCAAGTTTGAGAAAGGTATATATGCAAAATATAATCTAAATCTTCTGATAGATACAAACTTGCCTATCCTTGATTGCTAATAAACTGAATTAGGTTGTCCCCTTGACTTGCAACTTCTGTCATCAGCAGACTGCGACATATGAGCAATACACAAATAAATTCATGCAAAGCTGTTCTGATATTCTGTTGCCTATACAAATAGTGTTCAACCAATCACCATTTGTTCAGCAACTGTTCAAAATTATCACAGTGCTGAACGAATGGTGGTTACAAGTGGTCCTTGGAATGCCAGCATTCCTAGCACTCAAATGGTCATGTGATTACAATCTGATGCTTGGCAATTGGTTCACACAACTGGTTGCAGTGCCCTGCAATCACATGATCACTGTTTGCAAACTTCCATGCTGTCTTTCCCAGAAAGTCAATGGAGAAGCCGGTAGAAAAGGTAACACGTCACTGGAGTAAGTCTACCCCACCCATTCACCCTTTCCCAGCCTGTGTTTGCATCATGTCATCCATTTGCATATCCTCATGTACCCTCCCTGATACACACTGCGCCTTTGCATGCATACACTATCTGCAATGCACCCTCACACACCTGCCACACCCTGCACCTCTTACTCAATCTCTTGGAGCTTCATAATGCCTCCCCTGCACGCATGCACATCCTCTCATTCCCCCCCCCCCATTCTTATCAGAGTATCAGTCTCTTGCGTCCCTAAGTATTTATATTTGAGCTCCCCTTTAGTTATTGGAATCAAGGCACTCAGTGGTTGTTTGAACATTCGAATTTCATATTCATTCACTAAATACTTTATTTGAAGGTTTAATCCAGCT
>JANHJO010005409.1:129814-141688 GCA_032468235.1 Pseudoxyrhopus heterurus | reverse complement strand
CTTCCCACCAAAGGTGGTCCCTATTTTTCTACTTGCATTTTTACATGCTTTCGAACTGCTAGGTTGGCAGAAGAGCCCTTCAAGGTAGGCAAGGTTAAAAAAAAAAACAGGCCCAGGAGGGTTTCAAAAATAATCTTCATTGGAGTAGCATAAGAAAATCAAGCCCAGCAGAGTTTTTTTCTCTGCTTCAGCAAAACAAATCAAAGCAGGTTAAATCACAACTTTTTCTCACATTTTCCTTTTCTCATGACTGAGTAATATTTTCCTAATCTCTATTTCTTCATTGTTGATATTGTGGGACTCTACAAGTCACTAGGGGCGGAAATATTTCCTACTACGACTTAAGGGCATAGCAGAGAGAATGTGAAAGATACCTAATGATTTTTTAAAAATCTATAAAGCTTTTTTAAATCTATAAAACACTATGTGTAAGGTAGTTTTTCCTCAATTTATCTTATCCTTCCAGTGTATCTCAGTGGGTATAAATGAAGTGCATATTGTGTGGAAACCCACACTTTGTTCATACTCTGAGAAGTGCTCAAAATTTATTAACAATAATTTAACTATGACTAACTGAGCACTCAAGTGTCTCCTTTCTGTGCTAATGGTTATGATGTGTGTGCTTCCCGTGAACTCTGGTTAAACAATTAAAAATTATGCAGTTATTTATGAATCCTCAAGAGTTTAGGAAGTGGACACTTATGGATTTGGAAGCAATAAGGATAAGGAGGGATAGAAATAAGTACTTCGGCATATCAGTAATTACAAAATTGGCATTTCACTTTACAGGCACTATGAAGAAAAGAAGCAAAAGAAATGCAATTAGAAAACCAAGGCAATTGCTAGAAATAAAAATGGAGAGAGGTTAATGAAGAAACTGTCTCAAACTATAATTCAGGCAGATTGTTGTTGAGAGAGTACTTTTAGAAAACAGTGGGTGGTATCAGTGAAAAATGTGACATGATAGCAATGGGAATTCAATTTGAGAAACATTGCTAGATTCCCCATCTGCACTTCTGTTAAAGAAAACCCATTTTAAGTTTGTTGATGAAGACAAACATAAACTTGTGCAATTCAGAAAAAAAGCATATGTGCAGGGACCAAATACCCCTTTGAATGAATTCAAATAGGTTTATTTTCTCCTTTCCCCTTCCTGGCAAGAATTTTCGGAGAGTGTATCATTAATAAATCTTTATCTATTATAAAATTAGAATGATGTTCCACTCTGAAATATTGTAGCATAACAGCAATACTTGGCTTTTTCTCCAATGTAGTATTTTTACAACATATATAGTAAGAAATTAAAGTTGCTTTTCCATATGTGTGTCTCATAGCTACCAGATGTTGCCATGCTGCAAGAAGCTGGAAACTTATGGATAAGGAGAATGTCAAAAATGATTGTCTTAAAACATAAAATTGGTTTCCAAGTTTTCTAAACTCAGTTATCTGGCACCATTTCCCCCTTTCTGAAGGTATAAAAAGCAGAGCTGAGAAGACAGAACATATAAAGGCTAGGTGTTAGGCTGTATAGACAAATGGGGAAAGAACAAGTACATAACAGAAGTTATTTAAAAATATCAATACACTCTGAAGAGTTTCCTCTGAGGCATGGGTAAATGTGATGTTACTCCCACTAAGAAAATGATTTACCAATTTACTAAAATTCTCTGAAACTGAGTTCTTTGGATGACTCGTACATAAACAAGGTCTGTTGGCTCTCCGACACTTTGTGACAATCTGTTGAGCAACCAATACAATTGTGTGTGTGGGAGAGGAAGAGGGAGAAAGAGAGATGTTTTAAATGAGGACACATGGGAGACACCTGTCATGTCATCAGAACAGGTCTTTGGGATAGGGATTATATGATGGTATTACTCAGAAAAAGCTTTAAATGCAGCAGGCACAGCTTATTTCATTTCAGAATCAATGCAATAATACAACTTATTTACTTGAAGTAAAGGGCAACATTGCCTTCCCCACCCACATAGCCATTAGTCCAAATATTAAATTCACCAAGCTGTTTCACTGTGGCTGATATATGTAAAACCTAGCAAAGACAATAAAATCATACTTAATTCCAGTTTGCTTGATGTTATTGTACATTCATTTAAGAAGCATCAAGCATCAGGTAGATGTTTCAGAGCATGGGGGGAAGGTTTAAACCAGGTATATTTGTACTCAAAAGCAAGGGAAGGAAAGGGAAAAGAAAAGATGGAGAAAGGGAAGAGATCTGATCTCTTGATGCCTGAAGAAATTAAAATCCTCCTTATTTGAAAATCCACTGTATAGAAAGAGATTATATATTCCTCAAGCAGTCCATTGCTCTGTCAACTTTTTTAGAATATCACGATACTGGCAACTCACCTTTTAATGTAGCCTACTCAAATCCAGCTGTTCCACACCAGCAATGTAACTCATAACCGATTAATGTACACAATATATATAAAAAATGGGAAACATGAGAAGTTTTTTCCCCTCTCCCCACCCCCAAGTTATAGCAATTAAAAATATATTAAAACATAAACTTCAAAAAATGCATTCAATTTAAATATCACAAAGGAGAAAAAATAATTAAGCAATAAAATATCAGCAGGACAGCTATTATACAAATTCCTCTGGGACTTTTCCGAGGTTTCTAATCCCAGCTATAAACAAGATGAAAACAAATGCCAATGCTTAAGTATTGCATGTGTGTGTGTTTAATAACTATGATGACAGATGAAGGAATACATGAATGTCTAGAATGATAATGGCAGAATGAACTGTACTCCTAATAAGAAAGCCTAACACAATATATTGACTGTAGTAGAATACTAAAACACTGGCTTAGGAGTGGAGAGATTCATCTTCATATTCTCATTTAGCCATGAAGCTAGCTGGATGACTTTGGCTAGTCATGATTTCTCAGACTAATCAACTTCACAGGATTTTCTTTATATACTATGAGTGAGTGATGATGAGCTTAGTGTCAGCACTTACAGATTTTCTTCATGATGATCTCTCTCCCTAACATGGTCCCTCAGGTCTCCCATTGCCACTGCAATTTATCCACCTTGCCATTGGTCTTCCTATTCTTCCCTTCCATCTTTCACAACTTCCATCTTTCACATTAGAACTTTCTCCAGAGGGTTGGGTACTCTCCCATACATAATATTGGAACATCAGCTAGTTCTACTGGCTCATGCATAGAGTGCTGGACCAATAACCAGAAGAATGAACCAGTAACCAGAAGAAAAGTCGTGAGTTAGCAAAGGAGGGGTATAAATACTATAACTCAGGGGTGTCAAAACTCACGACAACACGTTGTCGTCACATGACGCATCACAACTTTTTTCCCCTTCACTAAAACAGGGATGGGCGTAGCCAGTGCGTGACGCATCCGGCCCACGAGCTGCGAGTTTAACACCCCTGCTATATCTGTTTGAAGCTTCAACAAACAGCTTTTAAAAGCATTTATTGAGGGTTCAAAATATTGCAAAGTACCTTCATAAAGAATCCTGATGATTATATCCTGACAACACAAATTATGCTACCTTATTAAGGCCCAGCCAACTCAACTACCTTTCACATGCCTTTAACAAATTCAGGGAAAACCCTGAATTTAAGGAAAGAAAAAATATAAATGCTAGGAGTTTGAAGCCTCTTTGAAGGAGACTTCAAAATGATGCAAAATACCTTCTTAAATACTATCTTCATGCTGTCTCAACTACCTTACTGTTCCACACATAATAGATGCACACAAGCAAGCAAATATGTTTATGCTACCTCAGATTATTTTAGATTAGAAGGAAGCGAAACACATTTATTGTAATATAATTTGCTTCCAATTAATAGGCATGGGATTATAGCCTTAATCTCTTTTATTCTGATTCAACACATCTACAGAAAAAAGCATTCCCAGATACCTGTTTTCTATTACAAATGCAGATAAGGAGTCTCCATTCTGTATTTAATATCCAATGAAAAGCACACTTTTTCCACAAAAAATCATGGAGAGCTTGTGGCCTTTTATGTTACTGAACTACAGATCCAAGCATTTCCAGTTCCATAATTAATTTCAAAAGACACATTTAATTTTTAAAGGGATGTTGCTGCAGATGAGTACCAAACCAGGAGATTTCTGTTGATTACTTTGAAAAGTTTTATTCTCCAAGTTAATATAAGACTTACAAAATATTCTTACAAAAGGGATAGTCAGATGCCTACTAAATTTAAATCTTTCATTCTTTTACACATGCTTTTTTCACCACAAAAATTAATTGGTTTACATACCATCAGGCCTCCCTTTCACCCAAGAATCTGAGAAATTAACAGACACACTGTCTCTTTATGGAATATACATCTGGAGAATCAGTGGATAGAAGTTCTGGCAGCAGATAACTTTCCAAGAGAGAGGCCTGGATTAAGAGACTGCAAAATTCCAAGCTAATGGGAGATGAGACAGGATGGCGGGTAGGGGTAGGGGTAAGGGGTAAGAGGTTCAGGATAGCCACACACATCTCTCAGGTTACATTAAGTAAGTTAGAGGTTTACAGCTTTAGTTGGACAAAATTATGTCCTATTCTGCAAATAAAGGATTTGGCTCAATAGGATTTTGCCATGGCTAGGCTTGTGCCTGATTTGATTTGTCTACCAGTGGTTTCATTCAAAAGTAAAACATACAACTGTGATGAACAATTTTATGTCTAGCACTCGTAAGAATGGCAGCATCCATTCTGATGAACGCTAGAGCTATGTGCTGTCCTTTAAGGAAAATGAGAAAACAACTTATTAAACTATCTTGGGATAAATCTCATCCACTTTAGTAAAAAGATAGGAATTCTTAACCCTAATGTTGCCATGGCTGCTTTGTCTGAACTTGCTTTTCCTGCCCATGACATGAAATATTAATTATCCTATGAAATTGTCAAAGAGCTCAGTCATATTACAGCCTATTGAAGAAAGAAGTCATCTCTAGTGGAAATGAAACATGCCTTTCCCCTTTAATAATATCACACAGAGTTATTTGAAAATTGTGTGCTCTCTGGAACTCTCTGAAAGGTAGAAGGTCAAATGAGCAGCAAGCCTCCAACCAAAAGCTGATGGATTTCATCTAGCAATAAGTTGGGAGAAGCCAAAAAGTCTTGCTTTCCCAGAGGAACCTATTTGTGATTACCATTGCTTTGCTGTGACCAATCCGCAATAGGAGTAAGAAAGCAATCAGCATTAAACCATGACATTTGTCCTGTTTCTGATTCCAATTGAACACTCATTCACACATTTGCTATGGGAATTAGCAGTTTGCTCAAAATCAAAATATAGCAGCAGACAAGAAATGCAAATCAAAACACGATCTCTGAAAGAAACTTTCCTGAATGGCTTTTCTTTTAAGAGAAGCACACAGCAGGGTAGTCCAAATACAATCCAGAATTCCAAGATCCAGGTCAGGGCTGTGAGCTAATCCAGAGATCAGAATTTCACAAGCAGAATTCACACACAAGCATCACACAAGAGCCAGAGATTAAACAGTTGCTTCTAATGAAGGATCAGGGGTCAGGGGTGCTTCTTAAATCACAAGGCAGTTTGCTGTCTTTAATCAACAGATTTAGTCCCTTGCTTGGCAAGGAGCCTCACAGAATGTCTTTGCTCTGTTCTACTATTTGCCAAATGTGGGGCTGAGAAGCCTTACTTCATCATCTGACTTCTTCATATGCCCAGGTAGTGGGCAGTCTTTGCTTTGCATGTCCTGAGGCTGACATTTCATAGATCTTGTTGAAATAGCTTCTTCACAGAGTCATTCTCTGATTCTTGGGTCATGACAATATTTTTGTTATATGTAAAACTCCATGTGCTATGTTCCTTCAAGAGAAAATCTTGCAAAGAGCTTTGATGATTGAAATGGCACATGCCTATTCTAAAATTAACTGCCCAATCATTTCTCAAATGCAGACATTATTGAATAAAATTGCATTATCCCTCATGATTGGCCATGCTGATAGGAACAGGTGAGAAAACTGAAATTCAGAAACATCTGGAAACCCATAGTTTGTTTTCCCTTGTTCCAATAAGTAGTTCCAGAGTGAAACAGTGATTGGTGAAAATCCAAGATAATGAAATGATCTGTTTGGAACTGATGTGATTTGAAGTCCAAACATATGGAGGACACCAGATTGTCCTCCCAGCATAGACATACTTTTTAAAATACTGAGTTATGGCAAAGCTAACCCAGAGGGAAAGGTCTAAAACATGAAATATAGAGATCACTGTAAGTTGATAGGGAACAGAAGAGAGCAGAAAAAATGAAGTAGGTAGTCTGGTGGTATGATCAAAAGAATATTTGGAGAAATGAAAAGGAAACCAATGTGATTCTAAAAATAAAGCATGGGAAAATTAGCATTTGTTTCACAAGAGGAAGAAATATGAAAAAAAAGAGGGTCATAACGTCAAGTCAAGTAAATATTTTGAGATTGTAAAATAGTACATTAATTGTACTGGAATAACTATGACACTCTTTCAGCTGAGCATTTAAGCTTCTTTTCCCATTTTACAACTCAGTTCAATGGTCTGTTTGGTTTGACCCAGCATTTAAAGAGGAGTTAAGAAGGTTATCAGAATGGAAGTGGGCTGCAGCTTTAGACCACTATAAACAATCATTATATTGTAGAAAAATAAGTACAAAGTAGCATTTTTCTTTTCTGCTTTTTTTTTTTACCACAGTGCTTTGTGGATTCTTAGTACAAAACCAGGCAGTGCCTTGCATTGCATGATAGATATCACCAGATAATTGAGATCCACAGCTGCAATTATGATCTCAATGGCTCAGGAAAAAAGACAGAGAAACACTTCAGTTGCAAATATGCAGCAATTATCATAAAATGAAACTCCTGGAATTCTTTGTGGGGAGGGGCTAATCATGATAGGAACCTGTATTTGGAGACTGTTTTGCATGGAACAGAAAAAATGAACTTATGATTTATTATTTTGATGATTAAACAGAATAAATTATACAAAGAAGGGAGATATGTTGTAACCATGGAATAAGAGGTAAACTTATAATTGTACTTACAATTATTGTAAAGAAAATCAGAAGCTACTTTGCATCTTTTTTCTATTTTCCATTTTTTCCTTATATTTCTCTTTGACTTCTTTTCTCTTATTTGTATTAGTTGGTGCTTGCTTTTATATTATTTTAAAAAATCTGTAATATATATGTATATACACGGAGACACATATTTGAAGAATTCAAATTGGAATCCTCAAGGTGCACTAAAACATTGTAGGATTTAGAGTGAAAATTTATTCATGGGATGACCCTGTAATTCTACATTTTTAGCAAACGAACTTCATTAAATATTGTGACAGCCTTTGGGTGCTTTGTACCACATTTGGATTTTAGAGGAGACTTTGAATTTTGAAAATGAATTTTTATTTTCAGAACTTTTCATTCCTTCTAGTCCTTTCAAAAATATACTCTTGTTCTCATACAGTCTGTGTCCCAGCTTCTCATCCTGATCAGCTACTTAATCTAACCTACATATCTAATTAAAAAAAACAAAATAAAAAGTAAATGAATGGCTTATACAAAGCAAAATCTGAAACTGGTCCTACACCTCTTAAAAAAATCTTAAAAGTATGTCTGTTAGAATTTTGGACTGAAGTTCTACATTATCAGCTAGGCTGATTCATCCATAGTTATGCTTTTGAGGCCTTTTCATTCAGATTTCCCAGAATGAACATTCCTTTATTTCCATAGCTGGATGAAATTTAGTAACTTCCCTTCTGCATAAACCTGAATTGATGCACTGAATTTTTGTGTGTGTTTACGCATGCATGTATTAATACTAATCATAAACACTTATAAAGCATCAACTATTTTCTAAGCATTGTAAATACTAAAGGACAAGCTACAGCTGCCTCCAGGATCACAACACAACAGGTATAAAATAAAAAGGGCAGATACCGGACAGGGTAAGACTATGAAACTAGGCAAAATAATTAGTTTAGTGTAGCCCTTCTGTTTTAGAATAACATTTGAAATACAGACAACATCTAATAATACTGGATCACTCATTACAGGCACTGAAAAAAGTGACTTATAATCAATTTTCATACTTATGACCGTTGCAGCATCTCCATGGTCACATGATCAAAATTCAGATGCTTGACAACTGGTTCATATTTATGACAGTTGCAGTGTCTTGGGGTTATGTGATCATCTTTTGCGACCTTCTGACAAGCAAAGTCAATGGGGAAGTCAGGTTCACTTAACAACCATGTTACCAAGTTAACTGCAATGATTCATTTAACTGTGGCAAAAAATGTCGTAAAATGGTGCAAACTTACTTAACAAATGTTTCACTTAGCAACATAAATTTTGGGGTCAATTGTGGTCGTAACTGGAGGACTACCTGTGAAATGAGAAAGAAATTAAGGGATGACAATCCACATAATTGCTGCACTTTGGGGAGTGCACCAACTAGAGTAAAACAGGCTAAGGGAAAATTAACTGCTGAGCAAGAATAAAAATGCAACTCTATCTCACTATATTTAAACAGCAGCACGAAAGCCTTCCACCTAGGGCAAGCCAAGCATCATAATATTTTTCTCAAAGCAAGCAAATTGTTAAACAAACCTATTCTTTGAACCAGTAATCTTAAATCCAGATCATCTAGGCCAGAGTTTTCCAAACTGTGAGGTGAACCTCCCTTAGAGAAATGCAGATAGCGTCCAGAGGAGGCATGTGAGGAACCTTTCAGTCACAAGGTTGCAATCGACATTACCAGTATATTGTAGTGGTATGAAAATTGATGAAAACTCCCTTTCTCAACCTTAATTTGTTTTTTTTAAATAGCAACAATAAGAACATGATTTGATATTGCCTTTGTTCAGAATGTTCTTTCAACTTCCAAAGCTGTCAATATGCTAGCTGGGTGTCTTTGGACCAATCACTCTCTCTCAGAGCAGCCCACCTCACGGGGTTGTTGTTGTGGGGAAAATAAACAAAAGGGATATTATGTATGTTCACCAGTTTGAGTTACTTATAAAGTAAAAAAGACTGGATAAAAATCTAATATATAAATAAAATTACATTTCCTTGTGGCTTCCTATTGAGTATTTACAACAATTAGTAACTAGTGATTTGTAGACATGTCTTTCTTTCTTTCTTTCTTTCTTTTTTTTACTTTTCAGTCCATAATTCCTTTGTGATTTCCACTTCTTCATTGTTGAAGCTATGGTCAGAATAAAAATGCCTGTCATGAATCTGAACAAATTAATTCCATCGAAGGTTAAATTATAAAAAAATCAAAATTAGAACCTGAATTTATAAATGACAAATGTGACCCCTTCTTTAAAAAAAATGCTTTTCGGGGCATTTGGAGGCATTCAGTACAAATGCAATAGCTGGCATCTTAGATATCAAAAACTATATTATGGCCTAGCTTTTTGTGAAGAAGGAAATAAATGAGGTAACAGTTATGGGAAGGCTCCAAAAGGGACCAATTTATATTCCAGCACCTGCCAGGGAAAAACAAAACAAAGAAAACCTGTATGCTTTTATATATTGCAATATATTAGCTAAATATTAAAGCCAACCAACCAAGTATCAAGTGAAGTGTTGCAGTCTAATAATATCTGCAAGCTTATGAGATCAGCATATTTGTACAGTAAACCACCTGAGATAACTGCACTGATAATTCATGCTACTTTTATAGAAATTTTTGATTCATCAAATGGATGTTTTTATGAAGACTGGGATGAATGCATTAAATTCAAATAAACCATAAATTGCCATACTAACACATACATATTCTCCAAGCAGGGCTGGTAAGCTAAGTCACACTCAAGAAGCAAAACATCTTCCCTGCAGAACCAAATACAGTATCAAAGGTTCCTGTGGTGGCTGCGCCTTCTTGGATTTTTTTTTGTTTATTTATTCTTGAGACTGATCTGACTGGCTTATCATTATCAATAGCTAACCAGTCTGCCAATGTCTATCAAAGGCTGAGACATTTTGCAAACCAGCTCTTATTGATATATAATGTTGTATGAATCAAAAGCGAAGGAAAGAACGATTTGTCATTTTAACAGCCAGGTTTCCAATTAGCCTTTTTAACTATTATTTCCTGCATATGCCATGCATTTTTATTACTCAATACATTTTAATTGAATATCACAAATACTCAAAGGATTTGATGCTAATCCCCCTTCCTTTTTGTTTTTAATTTAATAAAAGAGAATGACTTCTATTGTGTGCTAAGCAGAATCCTGAAAGAAGACAAAGGCTGCTTTTTTTGCTGTTGATGCCTTATTTTGTGCCTTATCTTGCCTATGACTTGAGAATTGGGAATGGACAGAATCCCCCTCTTTCTGTCATTTCCCCATGTCTTCACAGTCATATTCACCTTTGATCCCAAAGATAGCATATAAAGAGACTCATAGTTGGTAATCAGTGATACCCTTCATCACAAGTTGCCATGAAAGAGAACATTTATTTTTATTTATTTATTTATTTATTTATATTTGTCAAAAACATACATAGTCATATAAAAGTGGGAAAAACATAGAACATGAACAAGAATTATATATAAGGAATTAAGGGTAACAGTAGGACAGGGACGGTAGGCACGCTGGTGCACTTATGCACGCCACATTTATTGAATGCAGTAAATGAATGATAGAACCACTGAAAGATGGAAGGTTTTCCGAAGTTGGTAAGAACTTCTCCCCATTACAGAGACCATCTCTCTGCAAAAGAATGCTGAACCTTTCCCCCCACATCCTTCAAATGCCTCTAGTTTATATATGGATGGTTACCCTTAAAGGCAGAAACCCTGAATTAGAAGATGTCTAAGGAGAATCTAAACAGGTCCTGCCTATTTACCAATTAATAAGGTATTCATATCTATGAAAGAGGCCTTCAGGCACTGAAGTTCTCCATTGGGTTCCTGGAGGTATTAGTTAAGATAATTTCTAGTGAGCAAAGATGGTAATTCCTTTCCTGCCAAAAGAGTAAGGAGAGTTCCGCCCTGCTTTTTTTTTTTTTTTTGTAAATGTTCCCCAGCATCCAAATTCCCCTAGTTAATTTAACAAGTCACTTCTCTGCTTCTTTATTAGTTACCTTTTTTTCACAGCAAGAGGGGAGTTAACCTTTAGAAGAGGTTAAATATTCCACAGCATTTAATGGAGGAGGGGGAGAGAGAAGGTGTGCATACTGTGAAAGTATGGTAGCTTTGTTATATGCACAAACTTTTGTATTCCAAACTCCTAGTAAAGGTAGAATAAGTTATGGTACAGTATTAGGATTCCTTGTGATTGCAGCAGATACCTTGTGATTGCTGGCAATCACCTGAAGACTATTGCATTTTAGAAATCACATTATATGCTGTCAGTTAGGGAATCTTCATGTACTCTTTAGCCTGTCACCAGAACAAGTCAGCCACCTCTCCCAGAATGCAGAAACAGATGACATCATGCTCCTCTTTTTCTTAGTCTACTCTACTGCAAAAGCAGTCTCTGCTAGTGTTTTCCAGATACAATAAAAAATATTTTTCAGCCCAAGTTGCCTTGCCCTTAAAGCAGATTGTTTCAAATCCCGTGTTCTGATTTAGTTAACAGCCACAGCTATGATTAGCATTATGGCTTCGTATCTGCTCCCTTGGCCTAGCTTGATCTCTACTCCCTTTCATATTTTTTAAACACTCGCAATTTCAAAGACTTTAAAGACTTTTAAAAATCTAAATACAAGGATGGCACAAAGGTTGGCAATTTCCCAATATCTTTCCCAAGAGCTGCAGTGTTTAGAATGCAGTACTGCAGGCTACTTCTGCTGACTGCTGGCTGCCTGCAATTTGGCAATTCAAATCTCACCAGGTTCAAGGTTGACTCAGCCTTCCA
>JANHJO010005409.1:116595-128161 GCA_032468235.1 Pseudoxyrhopus heterurus | reverse complement strand
AGAAATCTTGCTTGTTTGTAGGTGACCAAATACTTATTTTCCACCATAATTTGCAAATAAATTCTTTAAAAATCCTATAATGTGATTTCCTGGATTCTTTTCCCCCATTCTGTCTCTCATAGTTGAAGTGTACCTATGATGAAAATTACACGCCTCTCTCATCTTTTTAAGTGGGAGAACTTGCACAATTGGTGGCTGACTAAATACTTTTTTGCCCCACTGTAAAAATCTATGTGCTATTGCTATAGTTGTTGTAAGCCGCCCAGAGTCCTTCGGGAGTTGGGCGGCCTAAAAATCAAATAAATAAATAAATAAATAAATTTATATTAAAATTAAGAACAGTCAATATTTTGCTTCATACATTTTTAGATAAATGCTGGACGCTAAAGAAACTCCCTTTCTTCATAACTATGGTAGAGACATTACTTTATATATTTGGATGATACTTTAGACATTGTTTTTGAAACAAATAGGAAATAAGAGAATTAGGCTGTAACTAGATTTTTCACCGAGAACTAAATATACTGAAATAATGCCCCCAAACTGTTTAAAAAATGGAAAGAAGGATTGACAGTTAACATTTATAAAAGGATATTAGTATTTAAGCTACTCTTTATTAGAATTGTGGCTTCAGATCATCAAGCCTTTTGATCCATCTTTACTTTAAAATGCAGCCTTTTGTGTGCATTGCAACAATCAAGTAATCCTTTAATTATCCCTCAGCCAGTATTTTCATCACAAATTCTAGTCGTTCAACTTTTTAAAAATACCTACAGATGCCATTTGGTTGGAAACTGAGATAAACCATTTTGGTAAACTTCAAAATCAACATAATGCTAATGTAACATTTTTTAAAATTTGAAATGTTTAAAAATCCATGCATTTATGGTATACTGGTATACAAATGGAAATGTCTCTTAGAGATGAATGGCTTAATGGTTGAAAGGTTATTAACATTGTATGTATTCTTGGTGAATATGAGATAAGAATGAAGGTGTACAATTGTGGCTAATCCAAAAGCTTTACATTTTTTTTAATTCCCTACATAATTAAGCATCTGTATCATTGTATATGAATCAAAGGCTGGTACACTGGTTTATTTGTATTGAATACTTTTCACAAAGTAAAAGCAGCATGTGTTTAGTGAAAAAAATATAAAAAAATAGAATCAATAGTGAAGAAATGAAAGAAAAAAGTGGAAATAAAAAAGAAAAATATAAAGTGGCTTCTGGTCTTCTTTACAGCAGTTATAAATGGATTTATATATTTTATCCTCTCTAAGATTACATAATGGTACACTTCTTTCCATATTCTACTCTTTGTAATTATCAAACCCATAAAAAGAGTGGTACAATCAGAAATAAAAACAGAGGGATATAAAGAGAGAGAGAAAGATTTTATAACTATCTATTCCCCCTTCTGTTGATTACAGTGGCTTTAATAAATTTTGTACTGCAAAATTCAGGGTATAACATACAGTCCTAGAATTAAATTAGCAGCAGTTTCCAAGTGTGGTTCCAGGGCTTAAAAACTAGAAAAATAGATTTGGACATTTTAATGACTCCATTTTGATATGACACTAAGTGGTGCTCTAGGCAAAATTAGATTTGAACTCATATCACTTTGGAAAGGCAGAGTCCTGAAGGCTAAAGTGTCAGCACCAGCAAGGAATTGCAGAGATTCAACAAAAATACAGCAGCAGAATGATTCCTAACTGCTAGGGCATACGCAGAAAAAAATGATCTCACTCCCTGGCACAATATATCATGGTGAATAATTCCTCCCTGAAAACTTGTCTCAGAGCAAGAATCACAAAAGTGGATTTGGAGAGGCACCTGAAAGGGGCGGTATCCTCTGTTCCACCTGAATCTCTGAAGTTAACCAAGGAGAAACAAGTACAGACATCAAACCCGCAGATCAATAAGGTGACAGATGTCACAGCCAGATTGCCTGTATAACCAGAACAGGTCAGAAGACTTTGTTTTTTTGCTATATTTTTCAAAAGTGGATGATTTACAACCATAAATAAAGCTCAGTGTGAATACATAGGAATCAAGATAAAGACAAGCTGTTCTTTAAGGATTTCATTTTGTCTCCTTAGAGACTAGGTAAGCGGACATATACCTAGTAGCCTAGAGCAAGATCATTCCCCAGAGTAAGCAAATAGACTCAATCATTTCAATATCCCTATTTAGTACAGGTATTAAAGGATCTAGAAGAAAGGACTCAGAAGAGTGTGGGTAAGCTATGTAGTCCAAATATGAGAAATTGGATGAAACTAAACCTAACTCCTTGCCTGATCTGATGGCTAGATAGTATCAAGGGTGAGATATAACTGTGCCATTTAAGCACCACTCCTTGGTGTTACTCATATATTAGTGCTACTTACAAGGTAACCTACTATGCCATCTGCTTACTATAATAATAATTGTGTTTATCTAATGTATGTATTCTTATAAAAGAATGTTCTACTACAGTGTTTCTCAACTGTTTCTTCACACGGACCCTCTTTAAATACCTTCTGTGGCCACAGACCTGTTCTGACCAGGCTTAGCAGAATCAAGAAACAGACTCCTTGTCCCAAAAAACCCCTTTATTTAGTTACTGTGAATTCATGGCATTCACACACAGAAAAGTCCCAGCAATAATCCTTCCAAGGGTTAATTGCTAGGACAGACCTTATCAGTCCTTGGATAATTGCCAGACCAGAGCTTCCAGTCGCAAAGCTGTAAATTAATTCCTGGCAAGAAGTCTCAGAGGCAGAACCAAATCTTCTGAAAGAAATTCGAACTATTGTCTCTTGCAACCACCACTCCTCTTTTGCCTCTATTTATTCCCCGGGGAGGGGCCATTCAGCATCCACATGTGCCCCTCCTCCCGAGTCAGCCCCTTTTCCTCAGTTGTTCTCCTCTCCTGACAGTTCTGTGCATACGCACATCTGGAACAGGCTCCAGCTGTTCTTCTTCCCCACTTATCTCTGACTCCGAAGGCAGCTGGGAAATGTCAGATGGCCCTGGCCCTATCTCTGATTCTGACGCAGAGCTTCCATCAGAGACTTCCCCAGACTCCAGGACTGGCCCAAGTTCCTCCCCAACCTCCTCATTGTCGAGTCTGCCGCCAGCTCTGCTGGCAGCTGGCGGGCCACAAGAAGACCATGGCCCCGGACTCCCAACACTTTACTCAGGATTTAAATTATAACATTTCTTCAAGCCTTCGTGGATCCCGTGACAACCTTATGAGTTTGTAGCAGTTGACTGTACCAGCAGAAGATGCATGCTTTGTTGGAGGCACCAAGTATTGATTATCCCTGAATGATGAAAGTTTTTATTACTTCTTGTAAGGCGAATCCAGCAGTTTCAAGAGCAAACATGCACTATATAACCTTAGCCATTGTCCATGTTTCCTGAATTCAAGCAAGTGACCAAATTATTCCTTGATCAACTTGGTAGCCTGCATTGTTCTTTCAAGTTGAAGTTTTCAACACCACACAATCGGTGCTCATGCGGGCTAGAACCTGTGCTTTTCATGAACTACAGAAATCTTGGGTGAATACTTATTTTATTCTATTATAGGTCAGTGCAAAGATTTACTGGCAATTGATGGATGGTATATTTAGGACAGAAGTCTAGACTATGAAAGGCAAAGGATACTTGGGTTTCTGCAGAAGATGGGTGACAAAATGTTTGTTATAGCTTACAGTACATTCTGTTCCTTAAGGATTTGCATGCAAATTGTGACACAGTTATAAAAGGGTGGAACTTACATTGCAATGTTATGCAGCATATTTTGACAGTTTGGCATCAATGTAACTTGCTGGGATGCCTGTGAAAGAATCAGTTTTACTGATTTCATATAAGTTGCATTGAGTTGCAAAGGTGTCTTACAATATATATTCCTAGGCGACCAGACAGTACGACTGACTTGCCCTAAAGGCCACAATCATAACAGGAACAGAATTAAATAGAATAGTATGCAAAATGACTGCCTAATTGTTAGATGTTAGATATTTGTTGCATTGTAAACCACCCACAGTACACTGAGGTGAGATGGGAAAGGTAGAAATATGATGTATAAATAATAAAATAAAATAAAATATGAATACTTCAACTCCCCCAAACTCAGAAGCTAGGCTCTTTCCCATCCTATCAGAGGTTTTGATGACTGAAAAAATCCACTTTCTTGGTGCATTTGATCAGTGATTCTCATTCAGACTTGAAAGTCTTATCATAATTCATATCCTAGACTAGATTATTTCATAACATTTCAAACTCCTCCCCTTAAACAGATTTGTTTTCACATCTACTTTTCCAACAAATGGTTTTATGAAAATTGTAAGCTAATTGTTAACCCGAGTGCATAAAATTATGCCTTACTTATTGAGCATCATTAGTAAGTATCTATGGGAAAACAAAATTCCTATAAAACACAAAATACAGTTTTATTTATTTAATTTCCCCTTTTTCCTGGAATTAAAAATCCTGTTTCCTATCTTCATGTTTTTGTTAGACCAAGCAGTTCTCTTTTCCTTTTTTCCTTGCTTTTTCAAATTCACATGTACCAACTGGTTCCCACTAGTCATAGACTGCCAGAAATCAATCAGAACATAATTTCTTAAGTGCGGGTCATAATCTGTGATATGTCAATCCATCTGAGTAATTCAGCTATAGCAAGCATAAATATTGTATCTCAAAACTTTGACAAAATGGCTGTGCTAGCTCTAAAGTATTTTTCTTGGCCTCACAGCCTTTTTAGGTTGTCAAATAGTTCTGTGAATTCAGAAATAATATGTTGATTTTAGTAGTGTTGGCAACTCTCTTAAAATAAATCAGGGAATAGAGGTTGCCTCCCAATTAAACTTTGATTTTTGGAAAATATTGGAAAATTTTCCAGTATAAAGAATTTAAACTTAAGACTGTTATCAACATAACCTTTACAGCATATAATGCAAAAAAAAAAAACCCAGTTATAATGTTTGATATGAAATATTGAATAGAAAAGAACATTATTTCTGATTTGGCTCATTTTGCAAAGAAGTGTGGTTAACTTAAGATACTTCATATCCATGTTGATAGGAAAGTACAAATGTGAACATGAAACTACAAAGATTTATGAGTAAAAAAAGCCATAACACAATAGATGAAATAGAGCAAATTGTCTTTTGCAAGTTACGTTCTTGCATATTCAGCACACTTTTTCTTATAACCAGCACACTTATCCATATAACCAGTTATTTAAATGATTCATGTTACATGATAAGTATGAGACTGCACACATTTATGAAATGAATATAAATAAAAATGAAGCTGACAGGTTTGGCCATTCATGAAGAGGGGTTTTATTGGCTGACTCTTAGAATGCCCTTATGTATTTGGCTATATTTCTGATGTTAATATTGATATTAATTTTTTGGCAGTTTCCTCATCTCTAAGAGCGATGGTTGAGACTGGCAAAGTCTAAGATAGACACCTTTCCATTTTTAGATGTTGAAAAGCTGTAGCTATTGAATTTTGGTGGTTTAAATGATTTATCTTCATTAAAATAAAAAAAAAATGACATCCAAAATTTACATTTGTTCTATTAATGTAATGGAAAAGCTTACTGTTTTTAAGCAACCATGGGAGAAAGTTAAGGAGATCCATCTAGCTCCTGATTTTCAATTGAAACACACCTTCAAGGAAGCATCTTTAGGATTGCAACCTAAATGCTATAATTATATAAAACAGAATAAAGAAATTATTTTAGTATCTCCACGAGAACCATCTGCACAATCATACAATATCATCTAGTTTTGAAAGTCATGTCATTTGTTTTCAGGCTCTGCTATGATTTATATGAAATCAGAGGTGACCAGAAAAACATGCAATTTTTCACATCTTTCTGCTTCACAATATAGATTTGTGCACTAAACAATTGCTATTTACCTGGAATCCTTAGCTGCTACCTTGAATTCCAGTACTTTAGATGCCAAGGATAGGGTTGTGTGTACATTATTCTTTTCTGTAGGTTCTAGAAAGGTTATATTTTCTTAAATAATTGTCCAAATTCATTCCAAATAAGGCTGGGGAGAATTGTCCACAGATCCAGCCCTATTATCAAACAAAATGAAGTTGAAGGACATATATCATGGATAGTCAATAGAAGGATCCTATTCCCTGTCTTGAAGTAAAATAGAGTATTTCATCTGATCAGCTTCTATGCATGCATTTGGAGTGAGATGGGCATTGTCCTACACTCAAGGCAGCAAAATATTTCAACCATATATAATGAAGGTCACTCTTGCCTCAACTAGTCAAAGTTAAATGCATTTGACCAGAGTTTCTAGCAATTCTGAAGCTTGCTGGAAATAACGGAATTGAAATCTGCAAATTTGGAAAGTGCCTAGATTGGAGCAGCTAGTAAAAGTAATTCCTGCTCAACCATGGCAAGTTTTAATCAGCCTTTTCTTTTAGCATTATCTGTAGGAGTAATAAAATAAATGCTTATTTTAAATTCTCTATAAGAAGCTAAGCCTTGTTGGACCTGAGTCAATCCCTTTTGGAAGCTGAATAATATGGTAGCCACAGCTACATGCCTCTGAATTTTTTTCTGAATAGTAGTGATTTCTTATTCAGATGAGCAACACCCTTCAATAAAGTCTCCCTACATTCATAATCAGGAGAGAAGGCATGCTGCACTATGACCATGTATATTTAAAATGCATAGGTTTAGAGACTGAATTAAATAATCTTTAAGGTTTTCTTGTTTCTATGAATTTGAACTCCATGAATAACCAAAAAGGAAATGTTATAAGAAGATGTTGGGGGAAAGTAGACAAATTGTTTAACTTCAACAAAAAGTAATAATAAGTAACTTCTGTTGAACGTAAAGGGATAAATTAGTTGGAATTTCAGGAGAACTTAGCGGTAAATAATTTTACCTAGATCAGATGTAATAAGTGTTCTGAAAATATTTTTTCTATCTACCTATGTCAGTAGATTGCAACTTATCACATTAAACAAATGCAATTAATGTCTGAGAGATCTTCAAAGTTGTAAAGGCTAGAAATGTTTCTTGACCATTAATTGTCAATAAGATGGCCTGTAGAAGAAAGGCCTTTTATCAAACCACCAAAAACATTTAAGAGTGAAAAATATCATGCTTAGTTATCCTCTTATAATTTTTCTATGGACTAATTTTGAAAAAGAGACTTTCCTGTTGATCTCTGAGAGATAAATCCTAAAGCAATAGCCACATGAGGTCACTGTTGTTCATATATGAATTACAAGTTTAAACTCACTATATAGCTAAGCTGGCTTGTCCCACCATGTCATCAACACAGAAAGACAAATATATCATGAAGGATGTAGCTGTTTACATCAACTTTAATTTTTAACAGAGTTGTTAAAATAAAAACCAATATAATGTAAAACAAATGTTCATGCAACACTAACTATATTCAAATATTCTTATATTGTTCAAGTAAAAATGATTCAATTATAATATTTTGCCTAGGAAATTAATTCTGAATTTTAATAATTTATACAAATTTCTGCTTCCACCTCATAGATCCACTGATTTTTTGTAATCATACTGTATTTTATATTAAGGCACTGAATGTGTGCAAATTGCTGTCATAATATTTTCAGCCCCACAGAAGACTATTGATGTTTGTTTGTTTGTTTGTTTGTTTGTTTGTTTTAGAAATGCTGCTTCTCATCAATGTAACCACTGGAACCCAACATCCATATTTAATTCTCATGAAATCGTGTTATCCAGGCATTAGTTTCCTAGAAGAGAAGATGATAGATGGTAAAGGTTTATTTTTAAATCTTTTAAGCCCACATAGCACCATATTTTTCGGAGTATAAGATGCCCCAAAGTATAAGACGCAACCAGCTTCTGGGGAGGAAAACAAGAGAAAAAAAAATTCTGCCTCTGCCTACCAGCATCCATCGGTATTCATCTGGCTAGCATCCTTAGCAAACAGCCTAGTCAGCTTCAGCACATTCAGTCCGATTCAGCACAAGCAGCTGATTGGCGGGTGGATTGGCCACCCAGAATACCCCCAATAAACTGTTTTGAGTGTGTGTGTGCGCGCAAGCTTGCTTCACTTGAACCTGCCTCTTTGGGGGTAATAAGCTGCTATGACCAAGCAGCTGATCTTCTAAGGAAGAGCAAGCTTGGCAGGGCCCGTTTTGGCAGCGATCGGCAGCCTTGAACAATCCCAGCAGCAGGTCTAAAGCATGACAGCACAGACGGTGAAAATGGCGATCCCGGCAGCCTTGAACGATCCCAGGTCTAAAACACGACAGCGCAGAAGGTGAAAATGGCGGGTGGGCGGGGCTCCATTCGAAGTATAAGACGCACCCTAATTTTTAACCTCTTTTAGGAGGGGAAAAAGTGTGTCTTATACTCTGAAAAATACAGTGGGGAAGCAATGCCTCCAAGTCACATTTATTTTATCCAAATCAGCTTTTATCTGTACCCAATCTATTATGAATAAATGCAAAATGATATCTTATCATTCAGATATCAAATTATAAGACTATTTCTTATTTCATAAAAAAAATGTATTGCTAATGAGAACTGATGGAAACTAGCAAAAATATAAATTACATCAAATGCTTTTTAAGACACACAACTGCTTTAACTGAGCACATAAAACATATACAGTGAGAATGTAACAAATCTATTGCTAAATCTCTTTTGGTTATTTTAGATTATCCTGTTTGCTTCACTATTTTACTGTACATAGTGGGTTATTTATTTAATGATGTATGATTATTTCTTTTTGGTTAATAATTATTGATATGATACCACAGAGTTGCACAGTTTGAGTTGGACAGCCTTATAAATGTTTGAAATACATGCTTGCACACATGGAGATTGCTGATTATCATACAAAACTAGCTTAGGATGTGTTACCTTGAAGGCAGCTCTGTCCAAGGTATGAAATGGTTCCAAGTCTTTCATTAAAAGTGTACTTGGCAGAAGGTAATCTTAGTAATCTCTTCTATCTTCTGAAGCCCCTTTTGCATATAGAAATCTGTAAGTTCCAATCTCTCTATATACAGGTAGTCCTGTATATAGGACTACCTGTTCATTTAGTAACCATTCAAAGTTACAACAGCATTGCAAAAAGTAACTTATGACAATTTTTCAGTTACAAATTTTGCAAGATCTCCATGGTTATGTGATCAAAATTCAGGTGCTTGACAGCGGGTTTCATATTTATGATAATTGCAGTGTCCTGGTGTCATGTGATCACCTTTTAGGACTTTCTGACCAGCAAAGTCAACGGGGAAGCCAGATTCTCTTAACAATTGCAGATTCACTTAACAATTATAGCAAGAAATGTCATACAACGGGGCAAAAGTCACTTAACAAACAGAAATTTTGTGCTCAATTGTGGTCATAAGTCGAAGACTACTTGTACCCTAAGGGCAAATAGGGAAGGTTGCACTCAAAAGTCATAGCCACCTTCAACAATTCACAAATTTTGCTCCTTAGTCCCCAAACTTCTGCCTTAATGAAGGTAATCTGGAGAGGATTGTTTGAGTAACAGGATAATTTTCTGTACAGTCAGGAAAGAAATAACACAACAAGCCCTATGTGACAGTGTGTGCAAGCAAAAGTTGTTTTAGCCCTCCTGCCTCAAGATGGAAAAATGGAAAAGTGGGTGCAAATACCAGGTATATGTTTGCCCTTTCTTTATTTCATTAGCTCTCAGGTGAGAAAACTTCTCAGGTTAAAGTCGAACCATACACATCTTCATATGAATTCTGAGGATCAGAGTATTCTGTGGATAAGTCACGCAGCCAGCCATATATTTCTGGGTAAAAGCCTACTATGGGATTGGTGAACTTCAATTTCCACTGCTTCAAAATATGGGATAGCTAATGGACATCCAGGAAAAAGAGCATGGGACAAGGTTCATTACAGAGCGACAAAGTTTACTTCCTTTTTTGGTAAGAACTTAATAAGAAGAATCATAAGCACTCCATGATAGTAAACTAAGGGAATAATGCACAATATAGCAATTAGCAAGCTTTGACACAACATACTAATTTATACATTCCATGGCTTGTCTTAAATTTCAATATAATTTCACACAATATATACATAAACTTATCATTTAGCATTCAGCTAGAGGGAAGCGGGAGAGATTGAGAAAGACGTTACATTCTGTCTCTAGTCATCACTTCCTGTTTTTTTTCATATATGAACCCTTAGCATATATTATGCTTGAGGGATTTTACCTCAAAAACACTTCCTGATATGTCTTCAGCAAAGATAACTGTGAAAAACACCCTTAGAGTGTTTGCCACAATATATAACTGGGGATAACCAAACTTTCACCTTTTGAATTCCTGGCTAAATCTAGGTTAATGCTTCAAGAGTTTCTGTCTAAATTTGTTATCTGTGTTTCATGCGTAAGTCAGACCTTTGTTCATTAACAGTTTGTTATCAGAGAGCTATATAAGAGTTGTAAACAATATGTGAAGAGAGATGAGGAAAACTAGAATTCAGGACTGATTGATGCTGCAGTAAAATGGATGATAAATTATCTTTTTGAAGATGAGCTACTGACAGGCTGAAAGCCTGCATAGGATCAATTCCCCTTTGATGCATGCTCCCATGAATGGAAAAGGAGAACTACGGTAGGAATGTAGTTTCCACTGATTTTCAAGTTGAACCAAATAATCTATTTTCTATGGAGTATTCTACAATTGGGATTTGTCCTCCCGTATTTGAAATCATTTGTGAACAGTAAATCCAAAAATTAATTCTTTTCTGTCAACAAGGAATATTGGAAAAACTATTCAACATCACTTCTCAAAGAACTGTATCCCAAACATTTAAAGCCGTGTTCTTTTCTATCTTGAATTTTGTAACAGTTTGAAGTTTGTAACTTAGCATGTTGAGATCACATCAGTTGCCCTTCATTACCTTTTACTCCAACTTAAGAAGTCGGTTTTAACCTGCCTGACATCTAATTAAGACACTGCTAATGAGGCTGTAAAAATTGGGGTCTCTAGAGAGCAGCTACTGACATCTAGTGCCCTCTTTATCTGAGAAATATATAGTTGTCTGTCTTTGAATGTTTTCACAAAGAATACCTCCTCATAAAACTTCCAATACATTAAAAAGACAGGTTTTCAGGGCTGTAACTGGCTGTTGTAAACCTTAAAGCAGAAAACAAATAATAACAGCATGTGAACTTGTGTTAGGTTACAGCAATTTGCATTTTATATTCAGATAGACAGATAAGAGAGCTCTTATTTTTTTTCAGAATAGCATAATAGTGCAAAATCCACTACACATTTAATATTGTTGGCATTCTGAAATGTTTCATAAGCTTGTCCCAAAGGTACTTTTTCAGGAGGCAACTGGACTTTTTTTCTTTGAAGATGTTTCGCTTCTCATCCAAGAAGCTTCTTCAGCTCTGACTAGATGGTGGGGAATAGAAGGATTTATATTCCTTGCAGACAGCTGGTCATTTGCATCCTTTCAGAGCTTCTTGGATGAGAAGCAAACTGAAAAAAACAAGAAAGTCCAGTTGCCTCTTGAAAAAGCACCTTTGAGA
>JANHJO010005409.1:86127-99139 GCA_032468235.1 Pseudoxyrhopus heterurus | reverse complement strand
TTCAAATCTCTCTTAATCTAACATAAAATAGCTTAATATAAACAACATTATAATACCATTAACTACTTAATATAAATAGAACTTATAGCAATAGCAATAGCATTAGATTTTATATACCACTTATCAGTGCTTTACAGCTCTCTCTAAGCAGTTTACAGAATCAGCATACTTCCCCCAACAATTTGGGTTCTCATTTTACTGACCTCAGAAGGACGGAAGCCTGAAAGCCTGAGTCAACCTGGAGCCTGGTGTATATGGAGCCTTGCTTGTATATATCATCTATTGCCTTCCCTTTAGGTAGAAATTTTTACATTTCTTCCATTTTTATGTGCCTTTAGACTTGTCTGTAATCAACGTTTTACTTTACAACAAACCTTGTATATTAATCCCATTTTCACTGTTTTGGAATAAAACTACATTACAGACATTCTTGGCATAGGTTTTTACACAAACTGCTATTTTCCTAATATATTTTCACTCTTAATTTTTAGCTATAAAATCTCACCATTTTGACTGAAGTAATATATAAAGATATTGAGCTCATGATGATAAAAGGAGATTCATTATAATGTATCTAGTAAGTATTAAACATCTATCTACTCTAGTAATGAAATAATGTAGAGGGTTATGATTTTCCTAATGTTATTGAACTTTCATCATACCTGATTATTGGTTCCTACCCCAAAAATTAAGTGAACAGAGCAACAAACTATATATCACACATAATTGGCTAGGAAATTTATCTGTTAATGACATTGGGGGGATTAAAGATTTCTACCATTTAGTTATCATAGAGTAGTAAATGGCATATGTTAATAATATATTACAGAATTTTTGAAAACATTTTTAGAACAATAAGTAAATTTCTTGGCTGTAATCCTTATAAAGAGATCTTCCTTTTCCATGGATTTCTGTGTTCATGGCTAATTCTGTGGAAAGTTCCATTTAATACATCCTAACATTTAGTTAAAGTCTGACATAAGGCACTTGTAAATCAGTTTTACTGCAACGAATTACATTTTTCCACTAGGAACTGTTATTTAGTTAAATGGTTTTAAGACATCAGACTATTATATGACAGATGATTTTGTCACTATGCAAAATATGAACCCTCTAATCAACTTGTTATAGCATTTCACAAATGTATATGACAGTAAAGTAAGTAAACTGTCATTTGGGCAATCAATCCTTGAAATCCTTCAGGACCAGGGAAAGGGTGTTTGACACAGTCTTTGAAGCAGCAATAGGGTTTACAGTCATACATGAATGCATTACTGAACAGTGATGCAGCAGAAGATATGTAAACAGAGTTCCTAAAGATAAAAATGTTACATTCATTTTCACATGACATTTCAATCATTTTACCTCAAAGCATAATTTTTCTTAACATTTCATATATCAGTTATATCCAGAATGTCTTTCTCATGAATGCTTCATGGGGAAGTTCTTAGAGAAAGCTCTTTTTTCCAATTGCCCAATACCATCTTCATGTGGGCAAAATCGGAATTTCATTTTTTTTTAATGTGTGCCAGTATGTTCACAGAAAACAGTGACAATAAAGATTATCTTGTCTTGTCTTGTCCTGTCCCGTCCTATTCTATATCCTATCCTATATCCTATTCTATATCCTATCCTATATCCTATCCTATCCTATATCCTATCCTATATCCTATCCTATATCCTATCCTAAATCCTATCCTATAACTTGTAAAGAAAATGCTATATTGATTATCATACCTAATACTATTATTGCCTGAAATATGTTCACTTTGAACTGATAGGGCCTCTGTGAAAAACATAAGCTTGAAAAGAATGTGTGGATGGAAAAAGATTGAGAAATGAGAACAAGGGAGGCGTAGATCTCAATGAGCTATCCTCATGTTAAGCTTACTGTTTTTAATCTGAGCTTGAAATATTTATTATATTTATAAATTAATACTATAAAGTTATTGTCTGACAATTTTTTTAAAAAAACAAGCAAAACGCATTTAGATTTTGGTGTTTTCTTTACATTTATTTAATTGCTATAAAATGAAATTCCATTTTGTAAAAGCTGATTTTATCTAAGACACAACATATACTTTTCACTCATATGCAAGCATCCTAGAAATTTTAAGTTAAAGCTTATCTTTAATGACAATGCTTTGTAATCACATATACCGGTAGAATCTTCACTTATACCTCAGTCCCTAAATATCCACTCATAAAACCTGTTGTGGAATGCATCAGTACAGTTATTAAAGACAGCATGAAAGACAGGTTATTTTGAACATTTTGACACATGAAAGGATAATTATACCTCAGTTACTTTATGATCATCTCAGCAGATGCCAACATCTCCCTCACTCTGAAGGTTAAGCAGGATTGGGTCGGCTTAATTCTTAGAGAGATGGCAGGGACTTCCACATTAGAAGGGGAGGGAGTAAGTGGTACAATGTGCACTTTTATATGCTAATGCAAATCACGCCCCTTAAATATTTGTGTATGATGTTATGATGTAAATAAGAAATGGCAGGTCTTCCAAAACATGCATTGTGATGTCAGAGCTGATCTTAATAAATGCAGTTAATTCATCTTAGGTCTTTGCCTCCTCATAAATGAATACCATACCATCTAGGATTATAAGGAATTTTGCAGCCCAGATCTGGTAGCTCTAACTTTATTTGCTACCTTTCTAATTACAACTAGTCCTTGAGATATGACTGGCGACTTAATAGCTGTTCAAAATTATGACAGACCCCTTAAAAGCTACCTACGAATCTTTTTCAAACTTACGGCTGTAGGACCCTTCTGGTCATTTGCCCTTATAAATGCCCACAGGGATGCTGCAACATCCCCACCTCTCTCTCCACCATCTCGCCTCAAACAGGACCCCACACTGCTTGGGCCTGCTCCCCATTCCTCCTGGAAGCAGCCACCATTTTCGGCACTCTGACAATTACTTGTGAAAATGGCAGCTGCTTTCAGAGCTTTCTGACCCAATCAGCTGGCTGTTAGGAGATTGTAAACCTCTCCTATGCTTTGGGGAATACATACAAAAGTGGCAGCTTCAGGACAAACTTCCCCAAACCTTTCCTTTTCTTAACACCCTCCCTTCCAAACTGACATTTCTTCAATAAAGAAAACAAAAAAGCTGGGAGGAACAGACTTCTTGATCTTTCTCCCTCAATTAACTGAAACTAAACTCTCTGCCTCTAACTCTCTAATCTCAGTCTCTTTTAACCACTTAATTTGCTAAATTTACTGCAGGCCTGGAAAGAGGGTGACAAAATCTATAAGTTATTTACCTTGATGAGTCACTGCCAGAACGAAGATAGAGGAAAGGAAGCAAGCAAGCAAGGAAGCAAATAAAATCTTTCTGCAGCTTGTCTGCCTTGAGGATCTGAAGAAAAAGTTCAGGTCTAAAGAAAAAGCGGCAGCATCAATATGCACCAAATGGCTATAGCAGAAGCTGGGTCCCAAAGACAGCAAAAAGCTTAGAAACCCCTGGAAGTTTGTCCTGAAGCAGTTGCTTTGCATGGAGGTAGCTGACTTCCCTAGAGCTAGCAAGAGCCAGGAGAGGTTTGCAGTTTCCCAATGACTAGCTGATTGGGGCAGAGGCTCCACCCACAAGCGTGGCTTCATCAGGCAATCATGGAGGCTTGTTTGGAAGCTTCTATCTAGCATTGGAATGCAGGGCTAGGCCTAATTTGCAAAGTTTTTTCCTGCTTGTCTGCCTCCTTTATGGATCCAGCTGGGTGGAGCCTCCCAGGGCCTTCTCCTCCCATGAGGTACCAGATGCTCACCTGTGCGTTTAACACAGCATCAGGGAGAGCAGGAGATGGGAGTCATTAAGCAATGATCTCTCATAATAGTTGTTACCACTTGTGATTGTAATGGGCAGGCTCCGTTACGGTCATAGGTCGAGGACTTCCTATATTCTTGTTCTTAAAATTTAGACTGCCTCAATAGCATCACCATTTTCAACTTCTAACCTCTTTTATTTGTTAACAAACTTAACCTTTTTTTCCTAGTTAATATTACAGAAAAAACTACAAAATTTCCAGAGTAATATTTTGATGGAAAATGCTAAACAAAATAAAAAAGATTGTTGGAAAAATGCACCTTTTTATGTTATTCGTCACACAATATATTATCAATATTTATTTATTAGAAAATTTATATAGCCACTTACTCGCTCACTCTAAGCGGCTTACAAACAATAAAAACACAGTATAGAAAGAAATATTGTAGTTATTCTATGGATTCACTTTTCACAAACAAATCAAATTACATACTCAGTTGTATTTTAGTGCATTCAGTGTAAAGTCAGTTGCACATGAACCATGCCTTGTAATCCAGTCAGAATCAGAGGTAGAACAATAATTGTGCAGTATTTGGATACAGAAGCAATGTTGTTTACCTTAAGTTGTATCTCTTACGTTAATAACAATCTAGCTCTTGAAGATCAGGGGCCATCATTTCATGATATACAGTGAGACAGTCACTCCAGCTGTAATATACCCAGAAGCAAAGAGTGATTTTAAAAGTGCTGCAATTTTTTAAAGAGTAATACAGAGAAAATAATCTACAAAAACAAATAAAAAAGAAAACAGTAATATCCAACAAATGAAACAGGCAAATAAACAAGCAAACAAATGAACAGGAAAAAACCCTAAAAGACCCTAATATACTAAATTAATATAAATCACCTTAATGTCACACATTTATTCCATCATTTTTAAATGTATCAAATTGTGTATAAAGGTACCTTTTATTATAAAATATCATGGAACCTACATCAAGGGAAACAGACTTATTTTTTGAAGATAGCTTTTTCACAAACTGGATAAATATCTCATTACCTGAATCCAGTTTTGGATATCTGGAGTAATAGCACTATTCCAATTTCTCATTATAATTTTTTTGATTCTTCCTCATGCCCAATGTAGCCAATACTTCTAAAAATGGTCAGATTTCACAATTTTGGAACATAATTAAAAATAACATTTGACATATTTAATTTGAAAACATTTAGTATATATAAAACATCTACTTGTATATGTTACAGCATATTTCCCAAAAGAAATCAAAATGGGACCTAATTACATCATATATTTTAATGTATCTCTTATATCATCAATACACACACACATATTTATATTGATAAATTTTTCAGACATGTAATAGTTGGAATAAAAAAATGATGAATTTAAAATTCAAACCAAAGAAACAAAAATTTTAAACGCTCATTCATGTTCAATTACTGGGTATTGAAAGTCTTTAATAAACTTTCATAAATCAAAAATATCAGTAATTTCAGTTTTAAAGATATTTGCAACATCTCACATAATTCAAACTTAGAGTTATAATTTCAGAACTAGATTCAATTTTAAAAAATGATAGCATCTCAAGTTAATGCTTATGATACATATTAAAAAATCAAAAGATGCTTAATTATATTGCTATTGATTTGCATTAAGCAGAGGAAGTTCTACATTGTTGAAAAGTTGTAAAACAATAATTACAAAATAATTGACTTAATGTGTCTATTTTAGTATTTGCCCATTCTTTCCAAAGATTATCTTATCACCTATTTTTAAAGCAGAGTTTTTCCATAAGATTAAATATTCATGAGGCCCAGCATCAAAATCCAATCTACATCCCCTTAGGGCCCAAACATGTTTAGCTGCATGTAAGACAGGAAATGAAAAAAAGTTTTTTCTTTGGCTTATATTGATCTGAGTAATTGCCAAGATCTAAACAGGGATACATAATAACTTTTGAATAGAATCCATAGAGATTGATATTCAGTTAAATTCTCATTCCACATAAATATAAACAATCAAATAAATGCCTAATATTTTTAAAAGTCTGGCAAATTAAAATGTCCTTCTTCATGACATAGTACCTACCAATTTAGCCAATAACATTTTCGGCAGCCTGTCTTATCATATAAATTTCCTTAGATCAATATGAATTTTAAAAAAAAAAATTGAATTAACACCAGGATGCTTCTTAAAATTTATATTAATTGAGGAGTAATATTAATTTCATTAATATTGATTTCACCCACCAATTAAGTGGAATTTTAATCCACCAACTACAGGTGGTTCTTTGTTAATGACAGTAACTAGGACTAGAATTTCTTTTACTAATCAACGTGGTCAGAAAGAACAATGTCACATGATCACAATGCTTAATGATGACAATTCCAGCATTCCCAATTGCCATTATTAAGCAAGAACTGTAAGTCATTAAATAAGTCCCTGGTGGTTTGCAATCAGGCCAGGAAATAGTTAAGGCATGGTGAGCACATCAGAGCCGGAGATGGCTATTGCCTGGCAGGGGATACGTGGCCTGTGATACATAGTACAAGTGCAGAGAGGCTTTGGTAGCCTGGTGCTGGGCAGGGAACCGTGAGTGATTTCCTCCATCACAAGCCATTTGAACACTCTCACCCAAAGGAGTGACTCGCAATGAATGTCAATAAACAAAGACTATTTGTAATATCCATAGAAATCTCATCTATGACATTTGACAAATTAATTTCTATACACAGTATTTAGAAGTATTTTAGTATCTTTAATCCTAAACATTTAATGTATTTGTACATGCAACAAATAGTTACATGTACAATTTAACCTATAGTATGTTATATTGATCTAATGATCTGAAAGGAAAATGTTTTTTTTTCACCCAATTAATCTTATATACTGAATATTTCCCAACCAATTGAACTAATGTATACCAGGGTAGAAAATAACATAGAATAATGATCCAGAATTGGCAGAATTGGCATATAAAAATAAGTGATACTGTGAACCCACCATTGTAGTATCAGAAGCAAAAGGTAATGATAACATGTTAGTGGAAGAGGTAACTGTAAGTGCTCTGTAGGTGCTCTGTGGCTTTGGATTTTACCTCCGAAACCAACATGCCTTCAGAGATAGGATCTTTTGATCAGTTGCTGAAGATTCAACTAGCATTTTGATCAAATAAGGTATTTCTATTTTGCAGTAGATGGGCTACAGAAACGGGACAAAAATGTCAACATGCACTACGTGAAACTGGTAAATTTCATGCTTTTATTTTGAAATGTCACAAGAATTTTGACTGGGTGATTTATTTATTTACTGCATAGTTAGAAAACAAAAGATAACACTGAAATCCAAACTACATGAAAAGACCACATGAAAAAGAACTAAATTTTTACAAGGACTTCATGAACCAACGTATGTATCAGAATCTATTATGGTCTGTACATAGATCAGATTCAACATCCTCTAAGGGTGATGATACAGATTTTCAAAGAGATTTCTTCAGGCTGATCTCTTAATAAACAACGCGGTTGGAGGGGCTACTAAAAATCTGCTACTGCTGAAATAAATTAGTTCTGTGTGCCAGTCTTGGTGTAGAAGAAAACTCAATGAAATATTCAGTTAAAGTTCTAATGCCTCACCCTGTGTCCCATCTAGGCTGCATCTAAATCCCACTTTCAGTATCCATACCATCACTTGAGAATAACCAATTTAGATATGACTTTTCCAATATAGTTCTCCAAGATTTCTGAATTACAACATCGATTGTTTGGCACCCACACTATTCTGTTTGGGTTATATAAAAAAATGTAATTTTTTTTTAAAAAGATCTAGAGTAGGAGGTATTTTTTCAGGCTGTGGAAACTTGGTGAGAATCCCAGAACAAACGATCAAGAACAAAGTTCTAGTGATAGAAAACTGACTTTATTTAAGTTTCCTCCTTAACCTCTCATGAACCTCACCCAATTCTTGCAGATTTAAAGTTCCACAAAATATAATTTAAAAAATGCTATTCTACACCAATTTTGTACTTGTTCGAGTGTCTTCTAGTCTCTTTTTACTCCTGGCAATTGCCTGGACAAGTCCTTGCAGTTTTCTTGGTTTACTATTCCATTCTTCCTAGGGCCGAGAAAGATTAACTGGTCCAGAATTACCCAAATACCTTTGTTTCTGCAGCAGAACTAGAACTCACAGTCTCCTGGTTTCTAGCCTCATACCTTAACCATTACCCATGGCAGGCAATGTATATTACTTTAAATGAGTGAGAGAGATATGCCTACTCTTGTCAAAGCATTTTTCTCCTTTTAGCTTGTTCTTGAATATACTGAAAAAGCTGTAGGATCTGCTGACACCCATCAGATGGATATTGACTCATTCTAGTCATAATGGGCAAGTAACAGTGTTTTAATTATCTTTTAAAATACAGTAGCGACTTGTAATACTTGAAGAAAGCTGAGAAAATGATCAGAACAAAACAGATAGTTCTCCTTTGTTTCTCCCTTCAGCTCAACTTCTACTGCTTGTACTGTAAATGCTACCTGATGACTGTTAAGATGCGTAAATACCCAACTACCAATTTCCCCACAAAAAGGATTGCAGTAAACCAAATGAAGCTGATAGCCACACCATCCATCATAAAAGTTTATTTTCATCTTCTTTTACCATTAATGTTGTTTCTATAGTTGAAATGAAATAATTTGTAATAAAATGAATCTATCTTCCCATTTCAAGGTGTGTGGGTCAGAAAGGGCATATGGGGAGGAACAAAGTGGAGGTGTGTGTGTGTGTATGTGTGTGCGTGTGCATAGTCTAGGAAAGGTTGATGGAGATTCCTTCCTCTCCCGCTCCCCTTCTCAGCAGGCAAGTGATAACTGGGTGGGGAAGGAGTGAGGGACAGATTGTGAGAGTGGCTGGGAAACTGTCCAGAACATTAAAAATGAGAATCACTTGATTACAATAGCCACTTATCTCCCTCCCTCCCTTGAATCCCTGCTAGCTCAACTTTCCCCGATTTCATTCCCTTGGGAGTCATTCTGGAGATATTTTGAAAATTCATCCATTTGAGGTACCTTCGTTCAAAAATTGTTCCGTGATGCCCTATTCCACCCAGTTAAAGGTTATAGAGTTTCAGCAGTATATAGACTCGAAGAAAACTTGAATGTAACTGTTTTAAAACCAGGCGTCCTTTTCCATTAACGCTGTCGGGAAGTAGACTTGCTTTTGTTAGAATGAGACTTGCATTCTCCCCCCCCCCCCGAGGAAAAAAAAACCTCTATTCTGTTCGGCAGCTGCGTGGCAACGGGACCTTTCAAACAGAAACGCAAGAAAAAGATGCCCCCTCTCAGAGAGGGCATTTTTTTCTTGCACTTCTGTTTGAAAGGCAAGAAAATGAAAAGAGAGGGAGAGAGAGAGAGAGATTTGCAGTCGATAGGAATGGGTAAAGAAACCCAGCGGGGTGGATGGGAAGCGCAATATAAAGAGCAAGCAGCCACACTTAACAACCGCGTCTCTCTTTCGCTGTATCACGGGCCGAGGTGGCCGCTACTCAAGAAGGGGGGCCTGATTCGTCAATGGGCACGCCTGCCTGCTTTCCTTTACCTGAGCTTGCCCAGCAGCCGGCAGTAGAGAGCGCCGTGCCGCTCGCCTGGGCAGGCATCCACTTCCACAGACACAGCCCCCACAGTAGGGGAGGAAGGTAGCACAAGCGCAGCCAGCCAAGCTCCCTGACGTGCCCCCGGAGAGCAGGCAGGTGGCGGCGCCCGGGGACCCTTTTTTCCCGTCAACCGAGGCCGCCCCTCGTTTCCCTCTGACGGCTGCTACCGTTGCAGCAGCCCAGCCAAAGCAGTCGCTGCCCGGGGGGCGACTCCCCCTTTCTCTTTCTCTCTCCTTCTCATATCTCCCCCTCCCCCGAGGTCCTTGTGTGCCATCCCGCTCAAAAAGCACCGCTACAGTCTTCTCAACTTCACGCTTTCCGCCGCGACGCAGGCGGGGGTGGTCGCGACGCCGAGGTGCCATTTCAGAAAAGAAAGCAAAAAAAAAAAAAAAAAGGAGGGGGAGCGAGGAGAGAGGCTGGGTGTGCGCGTGAGAAGGGAGATGTTCCCGAAGTCCAGGGCAGAGCTAAGGTCATAAGGGGATCGGGTGGTCTCCCTCCTAGCCCCCCCCCCCCCGCTAACCTTTCCTTTCTCGCCCTCCAGCCTCCCACCCCGCCGCCCCGCGTGCTTCAAACTGGGCTGAGCAGGGAGCGGCGGCGGCGGCGGCGGTTGCCTTGCAAACATTGAGAGGCAGCGCCTGTCATGCTTCTGAGCAACAGCCAGCTCCCTTCTCCTCCTCCTTCTGTTGCTGTGCTGCATTGGGAATAGCCGCGTTGCCATTGAACGGCGGGATCGAGGCAAAGAGGAGCCCCGACCGAGCGCTGACAAGAGGCTTCGGCTTGCTGTTGTCTTTGAGGCGAAACAAAACAAGGAGCGCGGGTGGGGAGGGGGGGGCGGCGGCTGCTGGTTAAGCGGGGCGTGAGAAAAAGAGCCGACGCGGGAGAGAGAGAGTGTCAGACTACAGAAGGGGCTGAGCTCGCTTGCTTCTCTCCTTCCCACCTGCCCGAATGGCTGGATGGATCAAGAGCTGAGCCCGGCTGGCGAACAAACTTGCAAAGGCCGTCGGATGCCTTTGGGAGACGCCGCCGTGCTTGCTGGATGCCGGGACACCATTTCCGCCCGCGCCGCTTTGCACGAGGGGCGGGAGGGCGCCGAAGGCGATTGTTGGCGCGGCGGCGGCGGCGGCTACTGCTGCTGCTGCTAAGGCGATCCTGATGTCCGCCCCTTCCCGGGACGCAATGGCGGCAGATAGGAGCCCCTTGAATCCTGCCCAGGCTCGCTTAGCCTCTCCCACCATCTGATTGGATACGGCTGGGCTCTGCGTGGGACTGCGGGGCTGCTGCGAGGGCTCGGGGAAACCATGGGTTACTGCAGCGGCAGGTGCACGCTGATCTTTATCTGTGGCATGCAACTGGTAAGTGAGTAAGCTGGCGGCTGCTTTGGCATCCTTTTAATTGTCTCTCCCGATCCCCTCCCTCCGATCCGAAGACTCCCCTGCGAAAGAAAGTGCAAACGAGGGGTGGGGGCTCAGGGTAACGCGAGGAAAGCAGAAATTAGAAGAAAGATAACGTGGAAGTGTGGTAGTGCTGTAGGTACTTGCTTAATGGATTTCACGTGAGGACGGGGTAGATGTTTGTTTGGGGTTCCGTGCTCTTAACTCGGAAGCGAGTCTCCTTGAACGGAGTGGGCTGTGTTCCGAGTGTGGGAAGCATTGTTGTGTTTAAAAAGTGAGACCTCTTTCCCACTGAAGGCCCGCCAACTCAAGAGAGATCTAGGGTCTTTCTAAAGCTGAATGCTTTTTGAAAGGGAATTGGACTTCGGCTAAATTGCCACAGAAGGTGTAGTTCAGGAAGGCATGAAAAGTTAACTTATCTTCAGGGAGGCTTAAAGCGGAGACTTGGAATGGGTTCTCCTTAATTAAAACGGGTGAACGCTTTGCGATCGTGATTATAAAGTGGTTTCAGATTATCAGGTGAGAGACAGTGCTTAGGGATTAAGTAGCCTATTGTTTTTAAGTGGGTGGTAAAAGCTCAGATAACTGGACCGTGTAATTTTATTGGAATGATGAAACTGCCTTGGCCGCAGATTGAAAAGGAGATAACTAGCAAATCAGTCTCAGTCTCTGACCTTGTGTGTGTGTCGGAGATTCCAACTATTGTAGTTTGGCTGAATACTTTGGTAAGTGAAAAGGTGTTTCAGAGATGCAGTTCCAATTAGCCAAGCAGTTTTGAAGGTACCTTGATTGAATGAATCAGATGGAACAGTTGTGAAATAGTTTCCTACAATTGCAATTCTGTCCTATTTGCATGGGAGTGGATGATTTGAACTTCTGGGTAGAGTCTAGTATAAAGGAGTGAGAAAAGCAATTAACCTTGAGAACAGCAACAAATTTTCTAATAGTCGGTAAGATATCATTTAAGGTGCTTTATTTTTTCGAATGACAGGTGGTTAAAAAGATAGTCTGGGAGAAGAAAATGCCCAATGATAGGTGCCTAGCCTAGGAAAGTGTTTCAGTGAATCTATCAACTCTCAGTTGTGTGTGGTGGTATCTAAATCTTGTTCTTCAGAATAGTGTTTGTTTTGCTTATTAATATTTGCTTTTATATTAAACTGTTTGAAGAACCTGGAGTATTTATCAGTAACTTGTATTAGTTAGCTATTTCAGATCTTTATTTTCTTCTTTTATTCCATGTAACCAAAAAAGTCAATATTCAGGACTTGTCCTATGGAATCAAGCCGAAGGATGATTCCATAGGACAAGTTCATTGTAGGGATGATTCCATAGGACAAGTTCATTGTAACTAGATGTTTCTGGGGGGGAAAGAGAATGCTATCAAAATGCTCTATTTCCTTCTTTGTCCCAGACATCCAATGTTACTGGGTTTGGTTTCCTTGTATTCTTGGTTCAACATAGAAGGACCTATGCACACAACCACTAATTAATTTAAAATGCGCCAAAGTTTACTTGACCTGAAATGGGGCAGGACATAAAGTTGTACAGTTTCCCTGTTTCAAAGTTTATGAAGTAGAATACTATATACGGCCAATTGTGAAACTTAATTCTTGAGTTCATGAGATTATTTTAGCTCTCTTGACTCCTGCTAAGCAAACCTTAATGCCATATAGCATTCATCTATTAAATGAGAGAGGATAAAACTCTGACCGTTTGATAGTTCAATTGCTTTATATCCTTGGTCAACTACATGTTACATATATTCCAAAATATTGAATACTGTTGAAAAATGTTTTCTTCCTTATTGGATCACTTTTCATTGTTTGCTCATGAATCATTTCACTGTGACTGATCTGTGGAAGACAATGATGCATGTGAGTGTGTATTGTACTACAATGTTTATTAATTTTTGTTAATGATCCTGGAAGAGTTAAAAAATTGTTATAGACTTTACTTTTTTCTAGCTAAGAAATTAAAAATGTATATTTCAGGACTGACAAAGGCTACCTTCACAGAAAGAGTTAAACATATAGTATTTACCATATCCCTGTTTGTGGATTGTATAAGTCAATCTATGAATACTCTACTTTTAGACCAAATGTTTATGATGCAGTAATTATATTGTAGTTGTGGAATTGTATGGGTGGAGATCAAGAAATTACAATCTT
>JANHJO010005409.1:64408-82759 GCA_032468235.1 Pseudoxyrhopus heterurus | reverse complement strand
GCCAATAGAGGCAAGGCATGCAAATCGGGCAAAGCACACTGGGAATTCTAGGCTCCAGGATTCCCTGCTTCCACCATGTCACAGCAAAGCATAAATACCCAGGCAAAGCCGGGTTATCAGCTAGTATATAATAAAATCTTTAAATGCATTCTAACAATAAAATAACACATATTCCATATATTCATGATCTTACAAATCCTCTATTGGGTGAGGTCAATGGCCCCAATCCTGCCGCAAGAGACAGGTTTTCACAGCCTTCCGGAAGGCCAGCAGAGTGGGGGTGGTCCAGACCTCTGGGGGTAACTGGTTCCAGAGAACCGGAGCTGTCATAGAGAAGGCCCTCCCTCGTGGGCCCGCCAGTCAGCATTGCCTGGCTGACAGAACCCGTAGGAGGCCAACCCTGTGGGATCTCACAGGGTGCTGGGAACATGTGGTAGGAGGCGGTCTCGAAGATAGCCTGTATACTGTATTTAGCTGGTGTTTCCGCTAAGTGTCTTATTTATGATTTCCATGAGAATTATATATTGTGTATTACATATATTTGTAAGATTTTCAGATTTTTTTTAAAGTTTTATATGGCTCTTCAAAAGCCCAGATGTCAAGCTGGGATACTTATATTGTCCAATTATCAAATCTTAGAACACCCATGGATCAGCTCATCAAAAAAAAAAAAGGACAAAAACTATTAAAACATTTGCTTTGTTTTTTAAATCAGTGTTGGCAAATGGTCTAACTCAGGGCTGTCAAACTCACAGTCCGTGGGCCAAATGCATCATGCACTGGCCATGCCCATGCCCGGTTTAGCGAAGGGGGAAAAGTCGCAATACGTCATGTGATGCCATTGCGACAATATGAGTTTGATACCCCTGGTCTAACTCAATGCTATACTGATAATACTGGCATTGGAGATAATTGATATGGTTATACACCCTGTGCCTACTTCTTAATACAAGTTTTCTACTAGCTAATCCAATTAATTGCAGTAATATTGTAATAAATTAGACTAAGCCCAAACAAGCAGTATCACCCAAAATTTCCTGGAATTAAAATGTTGCTGTAGGCTGAAGAATATGTCCGGCAAAATAAACCAGACATTTTCTGTAATTGTATAATTGCTGGGAAAGTAAGTGCAAAAGATTGAATGGTTCCCTTTTAGGCTGAAAAACAAAATTACAATGTAAATGCTAGGTCAGTGAAAAATGATGGTCTTCTATATACGGAAAATCAGCACAATATATAAATTACAATACAGTCTAATTTAGCTCAGTCTTAAGAACACTGCTTTGGTCAAATGGCTTGTGCTAAGAGGATAATGAGTTAGGGTTGTGCTAGCACAATCTTGAAGGTGAATGTAATTATCTAGACCAGAATTTATTTCCATCTAGTAGGAGTACTGCTGATTAGCTATCAGTAGGTTGTCTGTGTGTCTCCTGTGATCTGGTAAGTGGACTTTCCACCTCATGGAGAAGCGTCACTCTATCTTGGGAGAGAGTTGAGGTTGGCCCGACTTCCTCTGCTCCATTAATAAGGCATTCATGTAAGCAGGGTACAGGCATGGAAGCTGCTGTTACGGAGCGAAGCAGCTGTTCTAGCTTGGCAAAGAAAAGCAAGGTGCTTCATTCAAAGCCTCATTGAAATAGAACACCTCTTCAGAGATCCGCTTAATCCCTCAAACAGTTATTGGCCTTATGTTCCAAGAAATAATTGAATTATTTTAGGGAGATTTTAATGTTCTGCAAGTTGCTAACCACTATGATATCTTGCGCTAGTAGATTAGTTTACAGATTAGAAATTAGTAGAGCTTTCCTGTCTTTAGTCCCATATCAGTAAACTTGATTGTATCATCATGGCTTCCAATTATGAAAATAAAGAAATTATTTTTCTACGGCATCATAATTTTATATGTCTCTGTTATATCATGACTCATACAGGGTTACTTTTTAAAAAAAACTTAAAAGCCCTCAAAACTATATTCTTTTCTCATCATGTTTATCTCTGTCCTCTCTCACATCTTTGGCTCTTGAAGAACCAATTCATCTCACAGGGTGATGATTGTAAGAAAAATAGGAGGAAGGTGTTAGAAACGTTTGCAGCCTTGAGTTTCTTATAAAAATAATAAAGGTGGGATATAAATTAATGTCCACAGTATTTTATACAGGTTTGTATAGAGATGTTTTGATATAAGTAGTTTTATTTTTTATTCGTTTTCTGACTAATCAGGTTTAGAATTTCTCTTTTTAGTAGAAGCTGTACGTTGATTTCAGTGTCTCCACTAGATACTTGTCATTTAGTGATTATCCGCAGAGACTCTATTATATATGTGTTTTATTTTAAAAATGCCATTATGGTTCACTTTGTACTTGCCAGTGCTTAATGATTACACTAGTAGGAAGATGTGAATCTCTTAAGAGAGTTGTAAAGTCTATTTTGTCACAGTGAAGCACCCTCAAGATGAAATATAGAGGCAGGACCCATCTACTTCACTTCCAGTACCTTCCTTTAAATGTCAGTTTGAGATAGAAACCCACTGTTTATTTTCTCCAAGGGAGGGAGATTCAAAGAACTTTTGTTTTTTTGGGAGGGTCCACAACTTACTGTATATGAAGGTGCATGTGAACAGTAAGTAATAAAACCATGTGGGCTGCTCACTTTTATGAGATTATTTGGAGACTGTTATATATATATATCATTATCTGTAGCCTTTGTATAAAGACTATGCAGATCCTTCAGACTGGTTACTAAGGAATGCGTGGGAGAGCGTATGCAGCACCTCTCTTTAAATAATTAAAGCAGCCCTGTCTTTTTCCAGAATCCCCTGGCTGCTTCAGAAGCATTCCTTGTTGTCTTCAAGTGACTGTGCATGGACAACCACCTTGTTTTCAGCAACTAACAATTTTATAAGTGAATGAAGCACAGTTACCATTTTGTGGCAGCTTCTTAACTGTGACTTTAAATATAGGTTACATGGAGACATTTAAGAGGTGATAATATTTATTTCCAAGCTGTGAAAATCTTTAACTGCTGATATCTGTAAATTATATTGCTATTAAATATGCTGAAACAGTCCAAACTAGAATTTCATGTTCTTTTTAATCGTACTTAGCTTGCAACTTTTTTTTAACCAGAATTCATTCTATGATCCATAAGTTATCCTTGCCACTTTATTTTTCGGTAATTGTACTTCATTATTATTATTATTCTGATTGAAATATATCATACAAAATTCAAAAGCTCTAAAGATCATATTTGAAAAATGTTCTAGGTTATAGCTTTCAAAATTAGAATTCTTTATCTTAAAAGTACTAAACTGTTCTAAATATGTTTTAATTTATCCCTGATTTAAAATTGACTTGGTAATTATTTTATATTTTTTAAACTTTATTGTGGTTTTATTTGTTTATTACGCTTATGGCTCACCAGTCATTTCTGACTCTGAGAGGCTTACTGGTCTCCAGAATAGTATGAGATTAAAAACAAACAAAACAGCATAAATACCACAATATAATAAATAATAGCCCAAGGAACAATCATTACAGAAAGGCTTTTCAGGAAAAACTAAGATAGCCCACTCAGTCTTTGAAATCTTGCTGTTGAAATCTGTTTCAAAACATATTTCAATAAAATTATGGAAGATTGGTAGAGAGATTCCAGAGAAAGTGGGTAAGTACTGATTCCAGGATTTCTGCAGATGACTTTTTGTGAGAGTTTGAAGAAAGAGAATTCTCTCTTCTGCTTCTCAACAAAGGATCAGAGATCATTGGGAGAAGAAGATCCTGCAGTAACCAAATCCTGAGCCATGAAGGGCTGCAGATGAGAACCTGCATGTTCAAGGGATTTGTTTTAGATCTCTTGGAAATAAACTGATAGCTAGTGCACTTCTCGAAGCAGAGATGTTACATGGGTAGATTGGCTAACAGCAGTTGAATTGTCCAACTGTTCATTTGTAGTCTAATGCAATTTCTGGGAAGTCTTCAAAGGCAACTCCATGTGGAGTATATTTCATTATTCCAAACAGGAGGTGAGTGACAATGAGCAATGTCTCTTGATCCCAAAATTGGTGCACAAGATGGATCTTTGTAAAGGCCCTTCTAGCCACAGCTGCCACCTGCTCTTCTTGATAAGAGCTGTGAGCCCAGAGGTTCCCCAGCTTACAAATTAGCTTTCCACAAGGAAGCATAACCCTGTCCAGGGCCAAAGATAGAGTATCTCCAGTTGAAAGGCTTGTGCACACAAATATATTCAGTCTTGTGAAGTCTAGTGTTTATTCCCATCCAGACCCTCATAGACTCCAAACATCAAAGACCGAATTTTGGCCACATCTTCTTCATGGCTCAGAGTTGAGATACGTAATTAATTGTCATCTATGTACTGATTCAAATCTGACTTTATACCATTAGATGATCTTGCCTAGTGGCTAGAGGAAGGAGAATGTCAACTCCTGTGTCACCAGGATCCACAGTTGGGAATCTGAAGGGTTGATCTCTGCTCCCCTCCACTGATTGCAACCACCCACTTAGTTTTAAATAGTGTCTTCTTTCTTACTTTCATAGATAGTCCAGAAGGTTGCCTTAATCACTGATATTAAAACTGCTGAGAGATCAAACAAATCCAAAAGGATTACATTCCTCTTATTGTAGTATTTCCATATATTGTCCACAAAAGCATTCAGTGTGGGTACAGTTCTATATCTGAGACTGCCGCTGACTGAGAACGTTCTAGTGTCCTGATTTTGTTAATAAAGTTATGGATCAAGCTTTGCATAAGGTTTTGCTTGCATTGTGGAAGACAAGTCATGTTACATGATTTGATTTGCAATGTCTTGGGAAAGTAGCAGAGCAGCTAATGATGGCAGGTTAGTCATTATTATTGTACAGACCTGCTTCTTCTGAAGCTTCAAAATGCTCATTTAAACAAGCGAGAGTCCAAGTCTTGGTAACTGTTGGAAGAGATAGTTTTAGTACAAGATACATACAGGTAGTCCTCGACCTACAACAGTTCATTTGGTGACTGTTCAAAGTTACAACAGCAGTGAAAACAGTGACTTAAGATCATTTTTCACACTTGCGACTGTTGCAGCAACCTCATGTCACATGATCAAAATTCAGATGCTTGGCAGCTGGTTCATGTTTATGACAGCTGTTCTCAGACTCATCATGTTCTTCAGTCCCCTGGAAATTAAAGAGTCCAACACATCCACGCTTCGGCTGCTTGGCTATCTTTTAATTCAGCAGAAAACCGTAGGTTACACAAACAGAGTGAGCAAGTAAGCTTGATTAAGTCAGCGCTGGGTTTACACATCACCCAGTGCCTTATATATAATGCGCGCCCCGCCCTACCGTGCCCCATCCTCAAAGCCTAACCTGGTAAGCGCACAAAGGGTATTGTGGTTACATTTGAGTTCTGCGCCACGCTCCTGCCCTCCACGCTGCAGAGACTACATTCCATGCAGCTGCGGTAAAGACATTACAAAATGTATCGGTTGCTTTGCCGCTGCCACGGAGATTACCAGCTGGTCGTCAGGCCAGCTGAGCATCGGGTCACGTGTGATCACAGGAACGGCGAGACCCGAGGAACCGGCCTCCCTTTGTGGCAAGACCATGGATGGGCTTGACAGCTGTAGTGTTCCTGGATCTTGTGATCACCTTGTGGGATCTTCTCACAAACAAAGTCAATGAGGAAGCCAATTTAACTTAACAACCATGTTACTCACTTAACAAATGCAGCGATTCACTTAACATATGTGGCAAGAAAAGTCATAAAATGGGGCAAACTCTCTTAATGAATGTTAACAACATACATTTTGGGCTCAATTGGGGTTGGATCTTGGGGACTACCTGTACTAGCTTTATCTGTTTTTTGTTTTGAGTGTGAGTACAACCTTGTGAATTCCCGTAAAAGGAAATATTTTTGAATATAATGCAATGAATGTCTGTGCAATTTGGGAATATCATCAGATTTTAATTTGCAGAGAAGACAATTCAAGTATTTTTATATTACAATACTTTTGTTGTAATTCATGCATTATGAACAATAGCATATATAACACAGAGAACAATAGTTTATTCTCTATACACAATAAGTACGTTTTAGTGTCCAGTTGTAGAGCTATGACATAATCCAACTTTATTTGAAGTGTACAAACATCTTCATTTCTTTAGTTGCTTTCATTGTCATAATCAGCATTTTCCAATGTGAATCCTTGAGTCTTCAGACTGTAGCTACATTTAACTATTGTATTTGTTTATTTAAGAAAGAAAAAAGTATACACAATCTAATTCATCAGGCTCACATGGATAAGAAGTAATATTTAACCAAAATCCATATATAATATAAATAAAAACAAAAAAGCTAAAATACTTTGCCTTGGAGTTCTGGAGTTCCAAACATTTTAAAAGTTCTAGCTTAGAAAAGTTGGCTCTTAAACTATTCAAGTCCTGTTGTAGATTGCAACCTGCACTGAAATCTTCTGGATAATGGATAGGCTATAAATACTTTAACTATATATACATTTCTGCTATCCTATGAATGTTTAATTAGACATTAGACACTTAGAAGCAATCCGAATCTCTTCAAAAGGTTATCACCCAAGAATGTAGACATTTCATGTGTACATATTGCTTTCTTGTTTAGCATATAATGCTAGTAGGTGTGGCCACACTGTGGATAGCTATGACTGTGGTTGTGATAGGAAAACTGGGAACTTGCTAGCCTCTTTGTTTTGTAAGCAAGAACCAAAATCATTGCTCTTAGAGGTGTATATTCAGTGGCATTGACTCTGTGTTTGTATGTACCGGTATGTGTTTTCCAAAACTTTATTAAATTTCAAAATAAGATAAAATACAAAGACACAGGGAAAAACATTTATTTAAATACCACATGGTGTGGTTGTCTTATTCTGTGAAATGTATTTTCTTTATTCTTTTTAAATATAAGCTTCCTAGAGTCTTCCTGTAAGCTTCCACTTGGCCAAGTGGATAGATTTTTAAAAACTAACATAATAGTTAATGACCTAGAAAGTTAAGAATTTATTTTATGTCCCTTCTTTATTTTATGGATACCCAGAGGACATTCTCTTTTGACTCTTCTCCTGGTGGTCTAAAGTTAGCTAGGTGCTAAGATTTGCTTATCCCTGTAATGTATTTTCTGTGAATAAGTCATTTTTTTAATAGTTGCAAAACATACAGCATTAAACCTTGCTTGGTTTTGATTCCCCGTAATGCTTGCAAACACAACACGCATACCATCCCATGAGTTTCGATTCTGGCTTATTCATAAAGAAATAAGTGCCTGATGTGCATTTGATGAGTAGACTTGGAGCTGCCTGATTCTTTTTGGTCATCCCTGCTGGCAGTATGATCGAAGGAAGACAATCAAATAGCATGAATAAGCAAATTAGAGCATGCTGTTTCCCAGGTAAGTCAAAGCCTGAGGAATTCTGGATTTTCATTACATGCAGTAGTAACTCTAGCTCTGTTCTGTTACTTTTTTGTAAGCATAGTTTGGGTAGCGGCTTATATTAGTATACTCCTCTCAAACTAGACAACGTCAAATCTCCTAGTTTTAAACATTTGATTCAAATTCTGTGTATCCTTTATTTGCCCTAGATCATTAGAATGCATAGTATCTTATTGGTAGAAATTACATTTAAAAAATGAAAGGTCCCGTCTTTTGTTTTCACTAAAAAGTAAACATTCATAGTGAATTGAGCTATTTCCACATATATTGCACTTAATGCATTTTTAATAATTTCTTGATTTCAGTTCATCCATAACTTATGACAAATGTTTATCAGTTTACAGCTCTGTGAAGGTTCCAGCCAAACCTGCATGCATATCTTACCATACATTTTTAGAGTCCTTTATTTTATATATTTTTTAAATTATTTTTTTCTATCAAACTCTCTTCTTGCATATAAAATTGTGGTATAATCAAAGTAATGAAAAAAATCTTAATGGGAAAATAATATGATCTGCATGCAAAGAATTCCAAATTCCTAGCTTATTCAATTTTTTTTTAATTGAGGGAGAAGATTAGGACATCAGCATTTTATGTTGGGACAGATGGTTGCTTATAACTGGAAAACTGTGAGTAGGGAAAGTGGATCTATAGAATTAGGTGATGTGAATTTTCCAGGTTTCTTTTTTGGACAAGGAGAGAACTCTGAATGTATCTGAATATGATGCCGGGCAAAACATTTTGTGTAAAAGGCAGCTCTTTAAAATTGGTTTAATCCTTAGCTACATTGTGGTGTTACCGTGTCTGGATCTGTGGATAGGGGAATGGAAATTGCATTATCATTTTTATTAACTTCTAAAACTTCACGGTCTTGCTTGCACTGGAAAATGCAAGCCTTTTTTCATGTGAATTTATTTGTGCTTGATTTGATATAGTTCTAAACATAGAACATTTCCCCCTATCGTAACTGGTTTTTGTATAATTTAAAAAGAAGAATACTGTACTGTAACATTCCTCATCCATTTTAATGTGTGTGTACGTGGGGGTGTTAAATAGCCTAGGAAAGAATAGAGAAAGATATCTGGATTTCTTTTTAAGAGACTTTCACATTTCTATTCATGGCATAAATATATCGTGAAAGACTCAGACAGATCAACCTTTATTTTTATTATTTACTATAGAGTAAACTAGTTGCCTCAAAGTGCGAGATAGGTGGCAAATTAATAATAATAATAGTAGAACTTACATCTCAGTGAAGTGCAGTGAAGAGGGTTGCAAGCCCTGATAGGCGGTATATAAATACAGTGCTATTGCTATTATTGCTATTGCTATTTGATTTATATATGCATTGTGTACAACTGAAGCTTGTAGTTTTAGTATGGAATGGCAGGTAAGCTTCTTTTTTTTTAAATGGCATATAATAGTAGGAAAATCTCAGATATTAAGAAACTTAAAATAGATAGCACTGCAGATATCTTTAAACAATGTTTGCAACTGTTTTCTTATGGTATGCTTGTTTATATGACTAGAGTTTTCTACCTGAGACAATACAGCCTTGTTACTTAATAGGGTATGCAAAACATTTGGAGGAGTTTTTTATGTTTTAAGTGAAACATGAATGTAGCCATGAACTCTACAGAGTTAAGTGTTAAGTACTGTTATTTAAATTTTTTTTTGTTTGTGGACTCTTAGGAAGTGGATAGAACGCTCTTATAGGCTTGATCCATGTCTTCCTGACTCCCATATGGGGCTGGGAATCGCCAACAAACTAAATCTAGATTATCAGTGCCTCTCCTTGTAGGAAGCTGTGATGTGTCTACTTTTTAAGAAGACTTCCTTGGAACTAATGGCACTTGATAACTATTGCACATTTTACAGCTTTCCATTTTTGAGCAAGATTATTGAACAGAGTAGAGAATTCACTGCAGAATACAATAGAGGGAGCAGATTACTTGAACCCATTTTTAGTAAGGTTTAAGTGTGGGCATAGGGTGGAAATGACATTGATGATAGAGGATTTTGTTGGGACCTTAAAGGGAATAGTGCATCCCTCTTGGTCCTATAAGGCCTCTTGGTAAGAGCTTTTGATAGTGGCAACCATGGTATCTCGTTGGATCTGTGAAGGCTGGGAATTGGGATTGTTATTCTAGAATGGTTCCATTCTTATCTCTGTGAGTTCCAGTTTCAGTCAGTGTCAATGGGATTTGAGGGAGAGGGTTACCAGTAGTTTACTCTTGTGGGGTCCTTTATCCCTTGCTAATTAAGTTTAATGAAGGTGCTGGGAGAGATTGTCCAATGGTTCAGTGTCTGTTACCATAAACATTTTGATAATATTTACATTGACATTGCTCCCCTGAGCCTAGATGAAGAAACTATGGAAGCTTGAGTTAATGTGTAGTGGCTATGATAATCTAGATGGGATAAAACAGGCAGAAACATCTCTAGCAAAATGGTTATTGTTTGTTCAGTAGAATTCTCTTTCAACTGCAGTGCTGTGTCTCTAGTGGTGGTACTGCCTCTGAGGTCCATAACTTGGAGTTCTTAAACTCATGCCCGTCTTTAGTAAATAATATTGGTTTCAGTCTTTCCTGGAGTGGGGGACATGGCTACTGGGAGCTGTGGTGGTGCAGTGGTCAGAATACAGTACTGCAGGCTAACTCACCATCGCCAGGAGTTTGATTTTGAGCGGCTCAGCGTTGACTCAGCCTTCTATCCTTCCGAGGTCAGTAAAATGAGGACCCAGATTGTTGGGTGCAATATGCTGGCTCTGTAAGACTACTTAGAGAGGGCTGTAAAGAACTGTGAAGCGGTATATAAGTCTATGTGCTATTGCTATAACACAGACTTCTGCAATGTGATACCTGGGACCAGAGGACATTGTCACAGTGACTCTTAGCCTTAACGCTCTACTCTTTTGGTTACTGTAGGTGGTCTGTATAGAGCTGCCATTAAAGACTGAGAGAGAATCTGTCCTATCAAGACTGAATGTGGTCCTATCAAAATTAAGCTACATTTTCTCCCAGGTAACTTTAAGAGCAGTTGATAGTAGTTTTATGGGATCATGAAATAGTGAGATTTCAGAATTTTTATCTGAGTTTCCAAGTAAGAGAACATAACTTTTGAGGTGTAATTCCTTTTTGTCCATTTTTAGCAAGATTTGATGTGTGTGTGAACAGTTAGTTAGATTTGAGGTTCCTCCCTAGGGGTGTTGTAACTATGTTAATCACAATGGGTGCTGCATTCCTAGCACTTTCTTCTTACAGAACTGCTATTTAAGTAAGTATTAGGAAAAGATCCCACTGCAATGTCTTCTCTGCCACCAAGGCACTCTTAAGCAGGTACTTTCTTCAATTTCAGTGCCTTACTGTGCAATATGAGAGAAAATAATATTGATTTCTTGTGCAAGGCTTTGATTGGATTTCAATTACTTAATGCATATGAAATCCTCAGTGCATTTGAAAGCATTATCCAGTGTTAAATATTACCATAATTGAGCTACAGTATATCCAAAATAAATGTGGTTTGACTTGGTGCTTAAGCATTAGAAATTTCCCATCCCAACCCATCCCCCAATCCTCCAGAAGACATTTGAAAATATCTGAGATGATCTAGGACAAAGAGATAATTTTTCTGTGGCAAAGGGGCAAAGTTAAGAGTGATATAGAAGATAGCATTATTATAAACAAATGTGAAGCAATTTAAATTGATAATCTTTCTAAAGAAGTATTTTCACAGATAGTTACTTTCTCCTATCCATTAATTTTCACAAAAGCTTTTACCTATGTGTTAGCTGTTTCTCTACAGCACTGTTTCTCTCCTTGTTTTGTAGATAATTTATACCATAACGCACAAAGGGGTAGTGCCCTAGACTATTTATTAAACTAATTTTTCATCTTTTAAGAATCTCCTTCATAGGTCTGGTAAATGCTGGATAGTTTTGATGCATTACAATTTTGGGTTATCCATTGCCACAGTGGATAACGGGTTATCCATTTTCTTTTAAACTTTATTTTTCTTCGAGAACTATTATAATGAACTTTTAGCAGCATATGTTTTCTTCAGTATTGTAACATACAAGACTATGAGGTCCTAATCAAAATTAAACATGAAGCAACCTATGTAGCTCATGACACAACAATGAATGTCAACATATTAAACTGAAAGTTCTTCTCATAGATTGTCCTGCCCCCTCAAAAAAACCTCCACAGTTAATATTGAATATTTCTCACCTAATTATGTACATAGCAGAAAAGGACATAGTGATTTCATTATGATAAATGTGTGAGCAACTATATTAGCGCTAATGCTGGCATAATGCAATCATTATTCATGATCATCTAGCAGAAACCCCCCAAAATTTGCAAAATAAAATTGTAATGTAGAACTGCTGAAAGTTTTTGCAGTTTCTTAGTTAACTACCATCTTGGTAATTGCTGATAGTTTATATTACCTTAACAGAAAAATCCGCTACCAGCTTCATGACTGTGACTGAATAACCCAATCCAATATGCACATATAGTCCATCCATAGTGTTCAACTGTGTCATGCACATTGGCTGACTATGCAGCATTAGTACACAAAAGGAAGAGTCTCCATATATTGCTACTGTGTTCCCTGTTACTTTTCAAATTACAATATTCTGCATAATAACTAGGACCTTTGTATGATTTAGCCTAAGCTTACTTTGAAGAAAAGAAAATATTGCAGGCTAAGGGAGAGGTGTCTTTTGTTTCTAACAGGGAAAATCATTTATCAGTACTACTTATAGTATGTAGTATGAATATATATTTATATATTTTTATTCATTTGTGTCAAGTTTTGCAAGGTATTATTTGCAACATGTATGCAATTGATTTGAAAGTTGGCAAGTAAGGATTAGAAAGGCCAAGTTCATGTTTATTTCCATGTAAAGGCAAATTCCACATTTGATACTACAGTGCTAAAATCAAGGCAAGCTATATAGTAGTGATAGCAAAAGTCATGATACAAAGCAGGAATTGGGAAGATGCATCAATTCCTAAGCAGCTTCTTCATAACTTCGAAAGGAAGTTATGGAGGAAAAAGCTCTGAACCCAAGAATCAAAATCTAGAGATTGTGATGGATTTCTGTGATGAGTCCGTTGCCTACAAAGGCTGGTATTGCAATCTGTCTAGTATACTTGGTCCTGAATGTTGATGAAGATAAAGACCTAAAACCAAATTGTAGGAAGCTTAGTTTTAGTCCCCCCCCCCCATAAGTGCTTTGCCCCAGCCATACAGCTTGGTAATAAAATAATATTAAAAATGAATAAATTTTTTGTTGAATGTATGTTAGTCAAAATAACAGTAACTCCACTAATCTTCCTGTAAAAATCTAAATGAATAAATAGGATTTATTGCATTGAAATCCAGTGTGTTTCATGTGTAGGAGGATTGAAATCTAAAATGTCCACATCTTTCAGTCTGAAACTATGCTTAATAAGTACTTCAGTTGCAGAAGCTTTGTAATGAATTAATAACTGTTTAACACTAATAAATATATCTGAATTGTAAGCACAATTAAATATAATGTGTATTAAACTTTCTTCTGTTCTCTCTGACCTGAATACTACCCTTAATGGTTTCCCATAGATTATGTGCTTGTCCTTCTTTAAGCATAAACTATCAGTACATGGTACAAGCAAATACATACCATGGTAGCATAGTTGGCAATTCCCTTTAAAGTAGAAAAATTGCTGCCCGTGATGGCAATTAGAACTAAAATGAGGCAAGGAGCAAGGCAATTGATATGTAAGCCTTTCCTTGTCACTTGCTCCAAACCTCCACACAAGTATCTTATTTCTCCCAAATGTAAAACTCTTGGGATAGAGGCCAAGCACTCAATCTGGAATAGAGAAGTTACTGGCAAGAAAAGATTGCTCCTTGGATTTCTTTCTAAATCATACAATAGGAATAAGAAGTGACATTTTCTCAGTTGAAGGGATTAGTGGCCTACTATCCATAGGTAATGGGTGCTCTGACCTTAGTATTCTGTTACAATGGATTAATTGAATTTCCTTTACTGTTAAACCTTGATAGAAGCTTTTGTTGCCCAGCAGTGAAAGGAGAATGTGATACTAGCTACATTTAGTGTCCATTACGAGCCTCATGAAGCTGAAAGCATTCATTTCATTTCCTTTGTGTTTGTTGAAAAGGAAGAGTGAGTTTTATAAACATGAACTCTTGAAATGAGTAGATTTGGATGGTCTGAGAATTGAAGCACTCCCTGTTCTTCTTTACAATTAAGTTGTTTATTCATGTACATCCCCAGTAAATGACTATTTTAGCTGTTTAATCTTGTCACATAATTTTGCCATAGTTTTCCTTTTCATAGAAATATTGTTAGTTTATGTTTGGAATGAGGTCTGAAATTTCTCAGAGTCAATATACTTGTTTTATTTATTAAGGGAGTTATAAACTGCTTCATTGTAGGTGGCATATAAAATCAGTTTTATCACAAAACATTATACAGGTGGTCTTGACTTACACCCATTCATCTAGTGGCCGTTCAAAGTTGCAGTGGCATTGGAAAAAAGTTACTTATGACCATTTTTCACAGTTGTGATCGTTGTAGCATCCCCATCGTTACATGATCAAATTTTGGATGCTTGGCAACAGGCTCATATTTATGATGGTTGCAGTGTCCTATAGTCATGTGATCACCTTTTGCAACTTTCTGACAAGCAAAATCAATGGAGAAGCCAAAGTCACTTAATAACCAATATTGAATATGCCCTCTGATGCTATTAATACTAAGTAGAATTTTTCTACAGCTGTCTTTACATAGACATGTACTATACATAGAGTTTATGTTTTCATTCTTCAATTATTTGGTGGTGCTGCTTTCTCTTACTGCTGGAGCTCTCACTACTATGTACAAAGAATAAGAAAGTGAAAAGGTTGATAAAAGATATTCACTGTAATCATTGCCTCATTCTCACAGCTCTTTTCAGCCCGGCTCAACTCCCAACCCAAGGTTATAGTAAAGGAGCTCATGCTTTCCAAACATACTTTCATGAAATGGTCAGTGATTAACAACAAGGCATTAAAATGTACTTTGGTAGCTCACCAATAGATGTTATCTGATCACCATTCCCCCAAATGAAAATTATTGGATGTAACAAATTCCAAAATGATAATTGTTGGCAATTGAAACAAAGGCAATAATTTCACAGTGACAAGTCTGTTTCTTAATGGATACATTTTATTTATGATGAAGATCTACATATTCAATATATCATATTGCAGTTTGTGTATTTCATTCATATATCAATATTCAAAAGCATTGTGTTCATATTTTTTGTACTTTGCTGAGTACAAATCCCAATTCCCATTTAACCAGAAAGGCTCAGTGCTAGATAGAGATCAAAAGCAACCTGTTGTGTAATTGTTGCTTAATAGTACAGGTAGTCCTCGACTTAGGACCACAATTCAACCCAGAATTTATGTTGCTAAGTGAGAAATTTGTTAAGTGAGTTTTGCCCCATTTTACGACTTTTCTTGTCACGTTTGTTAAGTGAATCACTGCATTTGTTTCATTGAATCACTCCAGTATTAAATTAGCAACGTGGTTGTTAAATGAATCTGACTTCCCCATTGACTTGGCTTGTCAGAAGATTGCAAAATCTGACCACATGACCCCGAGACACTGCAACCATCATAAGTATGAACTAGCTGTCAAGCATCCAAATGTAAATCACATGATTATGAGGATGCTGCAGTGGTCATAAGTGTGAAAAGTAGTTATAAGTCACTTTTTTCAGTGCAGTTGTAACTGAACGGACCCCAAATAAATTATCATAAGTTGAGGGCTGTCTGCAGTCAAAATAGGTACTGTAATTTAGTTAATATTTGCTATAGTGCTACAAAGTATATAGCTAACCTTCTGAACTTTGGAATACTTATTACATATTTATAAGAAAATATTTTCAAAATACAACTGAAGGATTAAGATTGTTTTCTGATTGCTTTTGGATGTGATTAATTAACAGTCTGGGAATACATCTTGAATATTGTCATTTGTGACTATACACATGCACCTTTGGTAGAAAATATATAAAATGGAAGAAAGAATTCACAGAGAAAATAAAATGTTTCACTCATCACATTATCAAACTGTTGTGTTTGTATTTTCCAGGCAAATTGTTTTTCACATTTTATACAAGCAATGCATGTTTTCTTTTTATTTCTTTAATTATTGTAATTGGAGTTTATTCTGTTTGAGATCTCTCTTCATTATTGTTATGGTATTAATGTATTGTCTGTAGCCTAATGTAGAAATTATGTAAATCTATGTGTAACTATGGACATAAAAATGTTAATTAATTGGAATGAGAGGTACATGACTTTTTAATGAAGATATTTTCATTCAGGTGGAAAACATTTTTTTCCTTTAATGTGGAAGCAGAAAAACATTTTCCCCTTACAATTTTATAAATTTAATTAACATGCTAATCTCTGTGATAATCACAAATATTTTTACATTATATACTGGGAATTTTTATTATTTTATTAAATATCTGAAATAGAAAGATCATCAATAAATGTTCATGCCAGAAATAATGATTCTGTTCAAAGTTTGCATTTCAATGCCACTACCGTACCTGTAATTTCAAGATAAAGGGTTTTGGATAACTTCAAATATTTTTCATAACAGTATGTAAATAAGTTACAAACCAAAGAAGTATTGGCCTTACAATTAACCTAAAACAACTAGAGAAATATTTTGTCTCTGGAAGTATTTGGTTCACTTTAATCACTATCACATTTCTAGTTGCTTGTTTTGAATCCCACAAAGTCTTGCATTTGTATAAATAAAGCATTTGAGTTAAGGATGAACTAAAAGGTAACCAGGTAAACTTATGTCAGTGCACTGGAAAATAAGATACTTATTTATAATAATTATTTATAATAAGTTAGTGGTAGACAATGATCAAATGTGAATATTCATTGATTGTGTAGAAGTAGACCTTGCTTAACAACTGTCTTGTTTAGCAACTGTTTGGAGTTAGGATAGCAATGAAAAAGTAACTTAGCGACCTCTTGCATGTATGACCATTGTACCATCTACAATTATTATGTGGTCAACATTTAAGTACTTCAGAATTGGTGGGCATTTATGATTGTTACAGGTCTCTTGGTCATGCAATTGCCATTTGTATGCTATATGTAGTTTCCTAAAAGCAGAATCAATGGAGAAGTCAGCGGTAAACTCACAAGCCATGGTCACATAATGCCTTGCTTAATGATCCAGGGTGATTCACTTAATGATCACAGTGGAAGTGAAGTTCCACTGCAGTCAGGTGATTGCAGTCAGGTGATGTTTCGTTTAATGACTGTGTTGCTTAGTGGCAGAGTTGCTGGTCTCAGTTGTGATTGCTAAGGGGGGATTACCTATAGTCCTTGTCCTATGACCGTTTGTTCAGCATCCTTTTGATGTTACAGTGACACTGAATGAAGGGACTTAATGACCTGTGCCCAAAGTTTCAGCTATAACAGTGACTAAAGGTGAAGTAATCAAAACTTGGGTACTTGGCAGCACAGGGGTGCTTCAGTTCCTTCGACCTATCTCTCCACATTTATGTCCTTTTAGCCCCTTGCACCCTGCACTTCACTGTCCCAGTTGACCATCACCATCTTCTTTCTCCTGCTGCTGCTGAGGCATGCCCAGTCTGGCCCTTCTGACTTGCCACTGGTTTCAGGGCAGCCGAAGGCCAAAAATGGGGGTGAGAGGGGCGGGTAGGGGGGGAGCGGGAGACATCCTTTACCTTACTGAAGCTCAGGGCTGGGGAGAACCAAGCCCGGAATGGCTTGGATTGGGATAGACACTTGCTTAATGATCAGCGATTCTCAGTTAATGTCTGTAGAAGAAAGCGCCAGGATTGCTGTTGTACGTCATTGCTGTCATGTGACATCTCATTTTATGACCTCACAGACTTAATGATAGCAATCTTGGGTCCAATTGTGGTTGTAAATCAAGGACTATCTGTATGAAAAATACCGTTTTTCTATTTTGCTCAGATAAACGGAGGTTATTCTCTCTCTGTTTTGGCACTTTGTTGTGAGACAACAAAACAGCCCAAAGGAAGTACTACACAAAGATTTCTGGTTGTCAAAACAATAAAGTGAATAAAGTGGTTTTATTTTTCTTATGCTCTGACCTGCCTTTCAGTGTTACATTGGAAAAGAGGAAATATTTCCTAGCATGTCCACTTCAGCTGCATAACTCTTCTTCTCTCAATTTTGAGAGGACAAGTAATTAAACAGATTTGGCTATGTAATGGCATGACATCATTTGGCATGGCATCATATCTCTAGTAGCTAGCCAAAATTTATTTTCATCATAACTCTCTTCCTCATGCCCTGGACGAGCTGAGATCGGCTCTTTTGATATTACAGTGATCCTGAATACCAATTTAGCTATGATGAGTGTGTTGTGATCCTCCCCTGATATTCATCCCCGGTGCTGGGGTATATATGAAAAGACTGGCATTTTGGTGAGTTCTCAATTTTCTGTAATCACATAAGAAAGAGCCTGATTCTGATTACATGGCTTCTTATAGCTGGTATCATACCCTGTGAGAAAAGGGAAAATAGTGAAAGGTAGAAGAAAAGTAGCTGATTGTGAACAAGAAGAGAAAAGTAATATGGCAACAGTGATTTTGTTGGATCATATTTATGCTGAAATCACTCATTTGTGCAAATAACCAGATTAGGCACAATTTTAACTCATTACAATTGTTCTTTTCTTGGCTTTTTTTTAGGAAATAAGATAATTGCATATCCCTATTAGTAAAGATTTTTTTTTTGAGTCAGATATTGTTAGCATTATGAAGAAGGGTTTCAGGTTCTGCACCAGACGCGACTCCAGGGCAGGGG
>JANHJO010005408.1:86347-110547 GCA_032468235.1 Pseudoxyrhopus heterurus | reverse complement strand
TGACATTGTAAACCGCTTAGAGAGGGTTGCAAGCCCTGATAGGCGGTATATAAATACAGTGCTATTGCTATTGCATGTTGATAGAAGAGCTTGCAAAGTTTTGCTCTGGCCTTTTACGAGCGAGCCTAGGAGCGTCCGCGTTGAAATGACCGGGGAATAGACTGTGACCAGCTTACATGTACAGCACCATGTTTTCTGCCTGTGCACGAAAGCGTGGCGTTTAACCCTCCAGCCTTTGAAAGGGCGCCGGCCAAAGCCAAAACCTGCTTTAGGGCCCGGAACGACGAGGCCTCGCACAGGAAGCGGTCGTCGGGTGAACCCAGGTGGAAGGCAAGCGCCCAGCCTCCCAAAGTCAGGCTGACCCCGGCAGCCCATCTTTTCTCCTGGCGCCTTCTGGGCTAACTAACACTCGACTCCTTTTCCTTTCAGCAAACGACTCAAGTCGGGTTCTGAAGTGACTGATGCGAGCAACTGCAGCGAGATCGAACTAAATAACCCCAAATTTAACCTATCTTGATTGTGAATCTTCTTGCTGACGTCAAGCGAAGGGGGGGGAAAGCCTTATATAAACGCTCGTGTAAAAAGCCCTTTACACCAGTGTTGAATTCTAAATTATAAGAGCGGTGAATTATGAGAGCAAACAGCGCGTCTAAGCCAATAAATACGGTTCGTGTCTCTCAATCTGTCAGCCGCTCAGTCTGCAAGGGCGCCGGCGAAACGATTGTGTGTGTGTATCTATGTGCGCGCCCCCGCGCGCGCTGCAAATGATAGGAGCACGCGGCACGTGGACAAAGCAGCTGCGGCTTCTTGCCTGGCTCGAAGGTATCCTGCCCTGATATCATTCTGCTGTGTGCCATCCCTCGATCTGCTAGAAGCCACCCGTAGGAAGCCAGACGAAGGGGTTTCGCAAAAGCAGCTTCGCAAAAGCCTTTTACTCACAACATCCTCAGTCCTTCAGCATATTTTCCACCCTCCCGGTCCGATCTCCTTCTTTGCTTGACTGCTACCCCGTTGCAGATGGCATAGATAACCCAGCGTACTAACAATTGGCCTTGATCCTTCATTGGGAAGAGGGGCAGGCAAGGTGATCTTATTCAGCATTGCCGGGACTATTAATTCTTGGGGCCCTGTACTGACCTGAGAAAAGGAAGAGAGGCAAAGATTCCCCTCCACCCTTCAATCAAATAATCTGTGATAGTAAAGCCAGGTAGATTCCTTACTACCGTCTATCTCCCGAGTTAATTTTGCCTAAGTCCCCAAGCTCAGGTTCTTTGACCAATAACAATTACTTCAATGTATTTCTTACATTGAACTTGGGCCAGCTTCCTAAACTGTGCTGATTAGTACTAGAAAGACTGTCAGGCTTTGTTCGCACAGGCATTTACACAGATGACTAAATTAACCTATTTTCTGGAACCGCCTAGCACCCTGAACCATAAAAGAACCAGATGAACTCAGCTTGTACTACAAAATCACAAAAAAGCAAAACAAGGGGGAAAAACGGGTTATCGCAAATTAAATTCAGCACATTGTGTGAATGCAACTGCTAGAAAACCTGGCCTAAACTTTGACCATGGATACACTCACATCTCCAATTCTTAATGTGAGTGTATCTCATGTATACGAGAAGTCCCAGAGAACAAAAATGCTGCCTTTGATTTAGGAGGCCTGTCAGCTCCTGGGAATTGTTCTAAGGCCTGTGGGAAGGGTTCATGTACAGCACTAAGCCATAATCTGGTTTATTAGTTCTAATTAAGTTTGTTGGATTTTCTTGTTTATAACAGACTATGGGTTATGGCAGACACTATAACCAATTACCAAAAGAACATTATCTGTGTATTTATAAGAAGGGGAAAGCATAAGGAATCAAAACTCATGTAGTCCAATCTTCTGTATTCCAGAATGATCAATCCAATACATTCTGGAATCTCCCCCCCCAAAAAAGGGTGATAATCTCTCTCTAGCATGCCCACAAGCACATAGACACCCCACAACAGCTGGTAGTTAAGGTCTGCTACCTTTGAATTAGAAGCAGCAAACAGTTGTCCAATCTAGGATAGTAGTAGGTGAGAGCCAGGAGCTCTAAAATGTTTTAGCCCCCTTTAAAACTATTTGAACTATGATAGTGACAGCCACCACCTTCAATGACAAGGGTTTCCTAGTGTAGGCACGGAAGAAGACAATGGTAAATTCTCTCCTGCTAACAAGATTGCATGGACCCTGTAGTCCCCACCACCAATCCAGCTTGAACTAAAGCCTCTTATCAGGCCCAAATATCAAGGAGCTGGAGTTAGGGATCCTCAGTCTGAGAGGATAAGAAAAGTTAATGGATATCAAGGGCATCTTCTATAAATAGGACAACCAAGAGACAATAAGGGAGATATATAAGGTTCTTTAGTTGGCTCTTTCCTCTGGCAACTTTCTCATCCTGCTTGCTTCCACCAAACATCCTGGGCATCAAAGAAAGCCGTGATCTAATTATTTCTGCCAGCTTCTTACCAGGGCTAGACATCAAAATATCTCCCCTTTAACCTGCTGCTCTATGGATATATTGAACTACAATTACCATAATCCTTAGCTCAGTCATACACATGTAGGCTAAAAAGGCAGTTTCAGGGAAGCTAGTGTTATGGTAATTACCTGGACACACCCAGGCAAGTTTCTTGGCAAAAGTCACATATAATTGGCCATTGCCTTTGAGTGTATCTTCATTTCATCTTCACAGTCTGACTACAAATTTGGAATGTTCTTGTAGCTCCTTGTTCAAGTACTAATCAAGTCGAAGCTGTCTAGCTTTTTAAAATTCAGGTAAGATTTAGACTAGAGCCCCAGAAATCTGGAATTCCCCACTCAGAGTGGGGTGCAAGAAAAAAAACCCAACCAAACTTGTGAAGCTGCTGTTGAAAACTTAAGCCAAAGAAGGATGGAGGAGCCAGAAGTTTCTCCCTGATCTCTCTGAAGTATATTCAGTTTGTTCTTAATCCAGCTTTAGTTTTTACTACAGTGAATCATAATATCTTCGTTTGGTTTGCAATTTTCATTCTTTTGTACAATTGCCAATATATATCCCAGCAATGATATATTGTTAGATACAATATCTCACCCAACACACAGGTTAAATACCAAAGCTGCTAGTACAAACAAGTTGTTGATTTCCAGATTTCGTAGTTGGTAGGGAATAAATAGATAACTGTCTGAAGTAGGCAAGTTACTACTTGTGTTTTTCCTGGACCTTCTCACACAACCTCAGGCCTCACACAACCTCTAGTAAATCAGTCCTAAGGTGAAAGCACTATCCTACTAAGACAACCCTAAAGCTGCTGGCTTGTCCTGAATGGAGGGTGGCCCATTCCAAATGAAGATGTTTTAGATTCAGGGTTTAGGTCCATAATCCCATGGCTCAGCCTGTTCAAAGAAGTGACCACGACCATCGATTCCTTTGTTAGGGTGATTGTAGTAATCATGATCCTATTCCCCCTCCTGATCATTAGCTGTTCAGCTTGAAAAGACATTGGATTTAAACAGATCTGTTGCTGTGTATAAGGTCTTTAAATGGCAAGGAAGCTGGTTGACAAGCTGCGTTCATGCAGCTTGCTTAATCCTATCATTCTCACAGTGTTTTAAACTTGATTAGTCTCAGTCTTGATGTTTATGAAGGATTTAGTGGGTTGTACAAAGGGAATCTAGCTTGTTTGGTTAGCTGATTCAGGATCAATCTAAGCACATCATTCTGTGTGAATGACAAACCAGCTGACCATATTATCGCTCCTGTATAGCCTGTGAGTTAAATGACTCTGGCTAACTATGGAAATGTTGTCCTGTAGGCACAGACACTGTGGACCAAATATTTTGACTGTCTTCAGGTTACTCTAAGGTCACTCCCTTTCCCATTCATCCAGGCTGAGTACTCTTTTCCACCAGAAGCCTTGCAGAGTCACTGGAGTGCATGCCCCAGAGTTCCCATTCAGGATGGTAATTATAGAGCCTAAGAGACTGAAAGAGAGGAGCTCTTCGCTGGTGGCCGTAGCTTTACTAAGTCCGGCAGCGGTGCCCATTCGCTCTTTAGCAAGTGGTAGACTTGGTGGCAGCGAAGCTCTGCCTAAGTTGTCCATAGACCGCTGCTGTTCGGGAGCCGGGGGGGGGGGGACGGACGATCCAGCGAGTGATGTCTGTCCAGTCCCATCAGCGCGCTTGGCTGCTCCAGAAGGGAACAAGAAAGCAGAAAAAAAGGAAAACCAGGGAAGGCGGGATCAGGAAACGAGACCCCCCGGAACAGGTGAGAGAAGACACGCGAGGCTGAGCCCTGGGATAGCTGTTTCCAAGCGGGTCTTCTGTCTGCTGGGGACAATGAAACTGTTCTCCGACGGCACTGACCTTTCTAGGACTGGGAGGACGACCTGGGAGACACATATCAGCGGGAGGGCGGGGGGTCGTACAGCTTAAGGTCCCCGTTGTCCCGAAGATGGGGGATTAGCCTGCAGGAAGAACTGGCGTGGTGGTTCCTGGAGAGATTATGATCACTTCACCCATCTTCCCAAAATATAGTGCCCTCCAGAAGGGGTAGATATCTCGCCCCCACTCCCGTGCTGCTGCAGAGCACCGGTTCAAGGAAGTTCCTAGAAACCTCCCTGTTGTTCGGGGCTCAAGTTTGGGATTCTTCCGATGCAGCAGGAGTTAACTTCGCGCTGTTGCAGAGAATGCCTACAACTGCAATCCACCGACGGAGAAGTCCTCCTCCTTTCTCTGCTCCTTCGACGTCCTGGTCCGACTTTCCCTCGAATGGCTCAACCATGGATCCGGTCACAGCCTGCGCTATGGAGCATTGCGCTCCTGAGATTACCATTCGCTTGCTTTACCCGCAAAATAGAACCGTTCCGGTTTTACTCTGTTCGTGTACCAGGAATCAATGTTACAAAATACCCCACTCTCCATCCAACATACCGTCCCTAGAACTCCGTTTGTGAAGAGAACCGAATGGAAAAGAGACTGAGGAATGGGATTCCCCTCACTCTCAGCAAACTGGCTACAGGTGTAAATTTGTTGTTGTTCAGTCACTAAGTCATGCCCCCCACGACTTAGCGATCCCATGGACTATAACACCTCAGCCCCCCCTACTCTATTGTCTCCAGGAGTTTCCCAAAATTCATGCCCACTGCGTCCATGACACTATCTCTGCCTTCCCCTTCTCCTTTTGCCTTCTATCTTTCCCAACATCAGGGTGTTCTCCAGTAAGTGGCCTAAGTATAGACGTGTGAATAACCGCCATTAGAACTGAGCTGGTCCCCGAAAGCAATTAGGACAGCGACTATGAACCACCAAGTGATGTTCCGGATACCACTCAGCTAAGCACGCGTTACTTTCTCAATCTAGACCACATCTAGTTTCTAAATAGGTTTCCTCTGGACTGATGATTTAAAGCGGTTGCTCAGCTCTCAGTGCCGAATAAAGGATTCGTGCCATACTAGAAGTGAAAAGGTGTATCTTTCTATTCAGATAAGGTAATGGTAAGCCCCATTTAGTTCAATGTAACTTCCTTTCAAATAAATGATCAGACATCTGCAACCTAAATGTACGCGAGGAGGTTTAGCTTTACTTAAGGCTTATATTTGAACTCCTCCCGTTTTAGATCTAATAAACATTTCAGTCAAAGCTAACCTGGTGAAGGTTCTTTTAAAAAGGAAAGAGATGCCAACAACTGGCGTGTGTGGGTGCGTTTTATCATTCCTCTAACCAGCACGAGCCCTTGAGCCCCATACACCTACTACTCCGTCCCATTTGTGATAGTATCCCAACAACTTTGCCACATCAGACAGCAGCTGAGAAAGGGACTGATTCGCTTATGGGACAAGTTTGGATCCAATTGCACTTCTGACACAAGCACTCCGCCGCTGAGTCTCGTCACTCGCAGAGATGGTGCAGGCTTTCCATACCGTGCGAGGTTTGCCTTCAGCTTAGCCGTATATTGACAATTGCACGAGGACAGAAGACGACGCCATCGATCACTGGCGGCGAAGTTTTCCAAAGCTCGCTAGTCAGCCAGGCACGGCTGTACTTCAGAAGCGCAGGACAGCAGGCATCCGCCTCGCGGTCCCTCGCCGTCTTTTTCCTTTTCCCAGCTTTATATATATGTGTGGGGGGGGGGGGTTAATGCACTTTTAAAATGCTTTGGGTTTTTTTTGTTTTAATTCATTTGTTTGTTCCTGTGAATTTTCCTTTTCTTTGTTTTTTTTTGGACCTTTGTATTTTAACTTTTTTTTGAATAAAAATAAAAATCATTGTGAAAAAAAAATAAAATCAAATATTGAACTGTGCCTATTTGTTTCTCTCTTACCTTCTATCTCATCTGATCAAAGAAAATTGTGGTGATACTGCTGAACTATCTTAAGTTGAGGCTGAAGATCAATGCTCTAAAAGTATCATTTTGCTAAACCAGTTATGTAGCAATGACAAGTAACATTGCCATCTGCAACAAGTAGCCAATGGATCAATTTTATGTAGTCCTTGAGAAATTTATGGTTGGTTGCATAATCAGCCAGATGTTTAGACTGGATCTGATATTTTTAAGTCTTTCCCAAGCACCTGGGATAGTCACATATTGTTGTTTGATGGGTTTGAAGGTATTGTAGCAGAATGTAAGCCGTTCCAAGTAAAATTGCCTTTTGCAATTGACTGATAATGATTTTGTCAATGCCAGTGTTTTGGGATTGCACCATTCTATTGTCAAATGTTAGATAGTTTCAAGCCTCTACTGCAAGGTATTTATACCATCTAACCCTAAGAATATATAGATGGACCTTTTCAAAAGCTGACTTTGATGCCTTTCAATCATCACTCTTGTGGGGAAGATTTCAGGGAACTCCTTATTAAAAGAGACTTTGCCCCACCATACTTTGGGGTCTGGTCTTCTTTGCTTAAATCACATCCACCATCAGTATCACTCCACTACAGGGTGTTTTACAAGCTATAAAGGGAATTGCAACTTGTTAGGAAAAAGTTGTTTTATGAATGCTCAGAATAATCATGTTCTCCTTGACCTTCTCAAATACTTTATTCTTCTAAACAGGCTGCTCTCCTTCTTCATAATGACTTATTCTATAGGCTAAAACAAAATAATAAGACTCTCAAGGATATTTATACAAAAGTTGATGACCTCTTCACCTTAATTTTTTTCTGCTAGCTGTGGTGGCATGACAATCATTTTGTTTATTATTGCCAGGCTGAAGTATTCAATCCATCTGCTTGGATTCTTTTAAAAATAGGGCAGCACTTTCTCTCTGAAGTTTTTATAAAATTCTGGAAAGGAAAACAGCAATGTTGTTGGCTTTCATTGCCTTTAAGCTAACATACAACCATTATTTCCCTCTAGAAATACCATTGGCATTTATATCACATTATCAAGTAACATTAGTTCCAGAGTGATTTGCTCCGTGCTGTGAAATGGAATGACAGCCAGGTCTCCATGTGTTAGTTTGTATAAAGTTAAATGACAAAAAATTACAACCAATAACCTTCACTATTTGATCAAAATATCAATACCACTTTCCATTATTCTACAGTGAATGTGACACTGTGACAGGGTAGTATTATAATTCATAATGAATATACTTTTAGAAGCATACATTCTTATACACATGTTTTCTTACACTCAGATTGCCTTGATTCAGAAACAGTGAGGTAATGTCAAGACATTTCATTTCAAAACTGATATGTTTAGTTCAACTTCTAGAGTCAACTTCTCTCAAGGTAGTTCATGGGATAAAATAATGCAACAACAGACTTCAGAATTAATAAAAAAATCCAGTGACAATAATAGAAAAAAAAACCTACATTAAATAGTGACAAAAGACAGTATAATAAATCAAAGACAAATAACTAATTAGCATAAATAAAAATATTATGGGTGAACTTTCTACAGTACTGGTACATTCTCCCCTTCTCCTTCAGTTTTCCCCCCATCTCTGACTGAAACATTTGTATTTTACTGTTTTAACAATAAAAATATCTTTAGAGAGCGAATAATTGCAGTGGAACAGCTCACCTCCAGAATGTTAAAAAGAAAAGTGCCCAAGTACATTTTAAACCATAAAAAATCCAACAGGAAAAAAAAGCAACTCATGAAAAGGACATGAAGAAGAAATGGCAGGACAATACTAATTACAAAGGGGAGCTTTAAAATCAGAGGAATTCTTCAAACAAAGTGTACCCGCTTCAGCAATCAGAAGATTGCATTTTCCTGAAAGTTGGAGTCAAACTGCTTTGAGGTCTTCTCAATTTTTATCCATGTTCACATGTCAGGATGGGCAACAAAGCAGTGTGACCGATGTTCCATTTCAGGTGAAATGCAAGCATATTTTGTGGAGGCACACATCTGTGAGACAGCCTGGAATCTAGTTGAAGGACATACCTTGAAATGACTGTGCCAAACCTTTGAAGATTGATGTTTCCATTGTGTCCATCATATGATCAAACCACAATCCAAAGAAAAGGTTTTGAGTGCTTTTCCAATGGCTAACAGTGATACAGCCTGATGAACCTCTATTGCTTTGAATGAAAAATATTGATCCATATGATCTTTTCCATACTAAATTGTATTTTGGGTGGAGTACTTTTTCATTTTTATTTATAAGGCTTTTTTAAAATTTACGCTAGCTTGCCTATTCAAAGGAGACATCAGTGTGGAACAGCCAAAAAGGCTAATACTATCCTTGGTTGTATTAACAGAGGCATAGTATCAAAATCACATGACATATTAGTACCACTTTGTAAAACTTTAGTAAATCTTACCTGGAATACTGAATCCAGTTTTGGTTACCACATTACAAAAAAGATGTTGAGACTTTGGAAAAAGAGCAGAGAAGAGCAACTAGAATGATTAAAGGCCTAAAGACTAAAACATATGAAGAACGGTTGCAGGAATTGGATATGGCTAGTCTAAAGAAAATGAGGACTAGGAGTGACATGATAGCAGTACTCCAGTATTTGAGAGGCTGCCACAAAGAAGAGGAGGTCAACTTATTATCCAGTGCACCAGAAGGCAAGACAAGAAACAATGGATGGAAACTAATCAAGGAGAGAAGCAACCAGGAATTAAGGAGAAATTCCTAACAGTGAGAACGATTAACCAGTGGAACAGCTTGTGTTCAGAAGTTGTGGGTGCTTCATCACTGGAGGTTTCTATGAAGAGGCTAGACAGCCACATGTCTCAAACTTTATAGGGTGATTGGACTACAAAACCTCCAAAGTACCTTCCAGCTCTATTCTGATTTACTGATTGAGTTACTAAGCTAAGAAGTCTGGAAATGTGACTCTTCAGGATTTCATGATCTACTAATCACAAACAGAGTATATATAGCACGGGTGTCCAACTCATGGTGTCACATTTCCGTAACGTGACATTTTGTGATGGTTTTCCCCTTCACGGAGCTGGGATGGGTGTGGCATGCATCTGTCCAGCGGGCCACCGGTTTGACACTCCTAATATATAGAGACTTCAGGATTATTCTGTGTCTACTTTTTTTTGTCTATCACTTACTTTTTATTGAAAAGAATGTATATCTGAAGGCATTTCCTTTTGTTTGCTTTCAAAGGCACACCCCCACCTCCCAATCCAAGCATCAGCTCTTTGATTTTCTTGCTGGTAGGATGTTGTTAGCCAGGTGCTAGGTTTTGCTTGTCCCAAGTATGCATTTCCTATAAATAATCTCTTTCCGTTACAGTTATAATCACTAATCATTCTTCAAGTGAAATTCCTATTCTCAGGAATGCTGGCACACACAGAGAGATTGATTCAACCTCATCCAACTAATCATAAAATGGAGGCAAGCTAGTATGGGGGAAGCCTATTCTTCAGAGAAACTCAGTCCCAAGCTGTTTAAGATATCAAACCCAGAATTTACAATTGGATTCTGAAATTGTAGCCTTCTTTTTTAGGTCAGATCACGTTGGAAGTAATTACTCCCCATAGTTTTAATGGGTGCCTTGCTTTATCTTTTCATCCTGTCATTAAATATGTAACTAGCAATCATCAGTAACGTCAGGGAGCCTTCCTGCTTCAGGATAATACTGACTGTATTCCAAATGGAACAAGGTTTCTCTATTGTAGTACCCTGAAGCAGAACCACATTCACAAGGTCATGCTTAGCCATCAACACAAAACTACGTTGCTGCACCTATAGAATGTCTACCATTTTCTGAATGCTCCTTTTACTAACACTCTGTTCTTGTGGTTGGTTTGTCTTCTACTAATTTATAAAAGAATGGGATTGAAAACTGTAGTTAATTAGGAATGGGTGCCTGAGAGAAAACACCAGTTTTGTTCCAAATATACTGTAGAAATTAACCATACTTAATCTTGCATTGCTATTGAAGGTGGGACAGCATCTTCCAATGCACTGTCCCTTGCCTTTCAAAACCTCAATTATTGCTAGCTGAAATCTTGGCCTGCTGATTCCCTATTAATTGAGAAGCATCTAGAAGATACCATGAGCAAGCAGCCCTCTTTCATTTTTCACCTCAAACTTAATGATGGACATGTTTGACAATGTTCCATTTCAAAAAAAATATACCACTTTTATTGTTTTTATAAATCACTCAAGGTGGCAAACATACCAAATATTCCTTCCTTCTCTTATTTTCTTCTTCTTCTATGTACATTCTTTTTTTTCTTTAAAATGCCAGGGGTTTTAGCATTTTTGTCCCATTGTTGAAAAAATTTGCAACTTTTAGTAAGCGGTTCAAGAAAAGGCATCCACCTGGCCCAGTGCAGCTCAAAGGGCCCAGTTAAATCCAGCATACAGAAGACCAATTTGTATCTGCCTGCCATCTTCATCTCTGAAAATGAGCAACTGGTTTGAAAAAAAAATAAAGGAAGCACTAGTCCACAACATGAAAATGACTGAATATACAGAAATTCAAACCAGACTTTGAATCTACTCCCTAAATGAATACATTGTGTAAAAAAAAATCATTAGTTTTCATTTAATCATTTAAAAAAAAATCATTAGTTTTCTCCATCTTTTTTTCTCCCTTGTCCACAGCCATGATCTTTTTCAGCTGGTGGGATATGGAGCCAATCTCAAGTACTAGTAATAATATTTAAAAATATATGAGGAAGGTTTAAGTCTTTAAGGGTTAAGAATTAGGAATGAAGGGAACTTGCCTGATCTTAACTTTAAAGTACAATTCTCGCCTTTTTATTAGGGATAGCAAAATCAATAAAGGAGAATATTTGTAGCTTAGGGCTGAAACAAGGGGTCATTAGTGCTCTCAGTTTGGTTGTTTTATTGTAAACATTTAATTATCCAAACTAGGTAATATCATTAGTGCTAGTTAGGGGTGAGAATGTTATCTAGTTTAGATAATGAAACTTCTGCAAGAAAACAACCAAGTTTAGAAAGAAGCAAGGACACCTAATAACACAACCAAACCCCAAAAAAGAAAAAGCATTAAGACTGTTTAAGAGTCAATAAACTAGACATTTAATATAATAACTATTGCAATATAGAGTATACAGGTTTGTTGATTTGCTGTGGCCCTTTTAACAGATTAACAGAGTTGGAAGGGACCTTGTAGGTCATCTAGTGAACAAAAAACTTTACAGCAGGGATCCCCACATTTTTGGGGTAGTGGAAGCATTTTCAATTTTTTAGATTATGAGTGGTGATCTCAGAAAATGGGACCAGGCTAAGGTCTTGCTCTTTTGCAAAATGGCTGCCATGGGGGACAGAATTAAAAGATAAATTTACCTGAACTGTACCTGCCATCTCTTCTAGGCTCTCACTTTGCCTGTAGGACACTCCCAACTAAATACATACATACATACATACATACATACATACATACATACATACATACATTATTCAGAACAAAGTTAAAATACAAAACTCAAAAAAAATTAAAAAGAAAAAAAACTCCACGAAATACAAAACAGTCAAAGCATTAAAAAGGTGAATTTAAAAAAACACCCACATTATACACATATTATTTAGTTGAATACTGATTAATATATTACTACAACATGAGTTCCCTACTAATCTTGCTTAACTTTTTCCTTTTTGGAGAGGGACAAATTTCCATAACCAACATTGGTTGAAACTCCCAATAGTTTCATTTTCTAAGAAACCTTATGAGGCCCATTTGTGACATAGTGAAATAGATGTATGCTTGAAATTCGCATTTTGTTTTGCAGCATGTCAGCTTTCCTTAAAAAACAAAGAAACTTTTATTTTAAATGTAAAAAAAAAATTATAGGATAGACAACATATCGGGCACTGTGGAAAATTATTCTGGAGACATTCATGCCTTAGGAACCATGCCAGGATACCCACATTTACAGAACTGTTGGTATGTGAGTCTCCTGGCAGACAGGAAATTCCCAAATTCAATTCCAGTCTTCCCTATCAAACTGTTTTTCACCTCTACTACTATTATGGCTTCTGCTTTAGAAAATACAACTATCATTCAATACAGAGAAATGGATTCAAAAGCAGGTGCTTTTCCTGATTCTTCACATCTTGAAGCTTTCAGTAATCGATTCTCTCATCCTCAGATATGGGCTTCAGGAGGAGCCATGGGGTGATCATATGTATGTTTCAAAACAGAATGTTGAAAAACTCACAAAAGTTTTTAACTAACAAGGGGGCTGTGTTGTGCTGGAGAGGGAATGCTCACCAAGACATTTTCTGTTTCTAAAGAGGACATAAAAAAAATGTTACAGCAAGCAATAACCAACACACCGCAGGCAACAAAAAAGGGTATCATATTTCATGCCAGTCCCCTGTTAGTTTTCCTACCTGTCAGAGTCAACAGATCATGTCAACAGAATTCTACATTTCTGACAGGCAACTCATGAAATAACCTTTGATTCACCCCAATCATTCCAACCTGAAAATAAATAGGCTTCCCAAAATGTTACAGTTTTCTTTGAATGTTGAAGTTTATAGGACATGTATGAGAATCATGCCCTCGAACATTATACTTCTTAAGGCTTTCCTACAAGTGTGGGAGAATCACTCATCTCAAAACCTAGCTCCTAAAAAAGTCAGCCATATGCTTCTGCTTATGGCTTGACATGGCATTCTCTTCTGCAACACTAGGTAGGGATAGAAAGCTTTATGATATTGAGAAGTGACATCATCCTTAGATTTCTCCACTCTGTTCTTCTCTGCTCTGAGGAATCACTCAAAATCCACGCTCCAATCAACCAATCAATATTCTACTAAAAATATTGGGTCCAGAACTCTGCACATTTTCTTTTAGATGAGAGTGATTTAGAAAAGGAAATTTATCCCACAAGTCTGAATCTATGAAAATCTTAAGATCATCCTGTCACAAAATCCCTAGAATTCCTTTTTTTCCCTTGTTTCTTTTAATTATGACAGATTGACAGAAACTGCCGGGACATGCCCCAGAAATTTTCTTGGCAAGGTTTTTCAGAAGTAGTTTGCCATTGCTTTCCTCCTAGGGCTAAGAGAAAGTGACTGGCTCACAGATGGATTTGTGCCCAAGGCAGGACTTAAAATTCCCAATTTCTAGCCTGAATACCTTAAGCACTCGACCAAACTGACACTCATAGTATTCTTATGTGATATGATCAATATTTCATAAGTAATACTTCAAAAAAGAGGATATAGACTTCGCTAATACCTTCCCCTGAGCTTGTGGCTGTCTTTAAAAACCTTTCATATCCAAAATCCAGGCATTACAACAACATATGATTAAACAAAATAAATATTTTCTAGTGCAAACTTCATAAATTAGGGTATATCAGTACTGTCTTTAAATAATACTATCAACCTGATGTGGATAAATGGTTCAAATTCAGTTTTTATAATTTGTATTGTTCAACTGCTTACCTAAAATAGGTAGAGTACGGAAAGGGTATGTAGAGTAGATCAATATATTATGTTATCTCCATGCCCCAAGTTTTCATTTTCTGCACCTTCAAATTCATAAAAATAATAGTACTTTTACATATCTTTGTATAGTTTTCTCTTCATAGATGTATTTGATTTCCTTTTTAGCATGCATAATTTTGCAAACAATATTCTCCAATACAATATTATGTGAATTATAGTTTTATTTCTGAACTATAATTCAACATTCTGATTTCTGATGTAGATCTGCAGTTTTTTTCTAGCTTTCTTACAGAGCCAGACATGTAAAGCTGGATAAATATATATTAAAAAGTTTAATTCCTCCAAAATCTTTAATTGCAATGGAAAGGGCAAATGAGACTAAGAATTAGCCTGAAGATACAGGACTAAGAATGAGTCAGAATTCTTATTTGGGTATTAAAAAAATCCAAGAGAACTTTGGTTTCAAGTGTTTAGTTAGAAGTCTAAGCTAATGAGGACTAAAATCACCTCCTTTTTTCTTTCATTTTATAGAAATTTTTACAGTTATCTACCACTATTCATTTTTTAAATAATTGAAACTATCTCTACATTTAGCTGATGAGCAATTTAGATCTGTCCTGGCACTATTGACTTTTTTTTCCAGTCTCCCAACATGAACAAAGATCATTGGAATTCAGATACTGGAATTTGCTGGAAGTAAGCCAAAAAGGGGATGAATTGATGTCATCATGGAAGCTGAAAAAACTTCTAAGCCAGCAAATGTTTAATAATCATAGAATGACATCATTCAAATTAGAACAAAAAATAGAACAGTGTAGGTAATAATCCAGTCAAAGACAGGATATTCAAAGTGTGTGTGTGTGTAATGTATGTATGAATATACTGTATATATGTAAGTATACACACATATGTGGGGACGTTTTCCACAGCCCAGTAAATCCTTCTATTGTGTGTAATTAAATTACAAGGAAATGCAAAACACATGCTTATAAAGCTACGTTTTCCCCATTTAAAGAGTAAAACTAGAATATTCATTCATAATTATATAGAGACTAAATAGTGAAATGGAGGAGGAAAAATATATTACCAACCAAGGCAATTACTGAAAAAGAAGAGGGGGAAAAGCAACAACCCATAGAAAGTATGGAACTGCAGAAGAAAATCTTGCCCCACATGGCAACCAAACAGCTGTTTATCATTGGCCTAATTATCAAGTTAATGAGATACTAATTTCTATATTCATAAAGTATGCATGAGCAAACATGAGCATATGCAAAGCAGAGCTTACTGACAAACTTAATAAATAAAATAACAAGGTATTGGTAAATAAACATTAATGAGCTTTAAAGTGAAGACTGGAGTTTTATTTTATGAAAACCTCCATGTACAGAGTTTCATACCAGCAAGACACTTATAGATGTATATATCAGCGGCATCAATCATTCATAGCTTGCTGCCTGTAACATGTTAAGAGACCTATTTTCTTCAAGAGCAGTAAGATACTTGAGGTGCTCCAGATGTTCTAAACTGCACTTCCATGCAACTTCAGGTATGGTTGATGATGATGAGGGATGTTGGGAATTGTAGGTCTGTGACATTGTTAGAAGGCCAAAGGTTCCCCAACCTGGGCTATCAGTTGAACCAAATCATCTTCTAGAATTGTAGACAGTTATTCTCAAAATAAAACAAAAACAAAATAAAACTTAGATGTATGGGTGTGAGAGATGGACGCCTAAGAACGGCTGATCGAAGAATTGATCCCTTTGAACTGTGGTGCTAGCTTAAATTGTTTATACCATGGACAGCCAAAGCAACCCATAGAGAGGTGCTGAACTGTATAAAACTGATTCACTAGGACCAAAATCACAAGAATTCGTCTGATTTACTTTGGCCATGCCAGGTGTGCAAATTCATTGGAGAAGTCATTGATGCTAGGAATGGTTGGTGAAACAAGAAGAAGGGACAAGCAAAAAACACACTGGCTTGATACCATCAAAACTGATACAAAAATGAAAAAATCTGTTCTTGACAGGGTAGCGTAGGGAACACTTGCCTGGACACAACTTAATGGTTAAAACAACAATTCTCAAAATCAATTCTGTTATTGCTCATGAATGGACAGATTACATATTATATGTCCTCGCTCATCATGTATACCTTGCTCACCATGCATCATAGGTGCTTCAGAAATGCTTTTAGAGGATATGAACAGATGTTAACATCCACACAGCCTTGTCCCGCTGATGGATCCCATTTACCTTGATTTACTTTTAAAGAGGGTTTTCAGCTTCTGCTGGCATTAGACACACAAGCAGTCAGTCTTCAGCAGCTTGCATCAATTTAGGGACAAAGAACTTTACAAAAAAATCTTTTCCTTTTGGCCCCCTGAGGCTGCCTGTCCCTTGCTACTGTCTTTCACAATTTGGCAGTGGGAAATATCTGGCAGCAGATACCAGAAGTATATATAGAAAGGAAGTTACCCTTTAGCTACCCATTCTCCTAGCCCAATGATGGCTAACCTTTTCGGCACCAAGTGCCCAAGCACACACACACATCCCCAAAATGCAATGCGTGCACATGCATATGCCCTGCACATGCATCATGCCCCCACACACATATGCCCCTCCCCATGCATGCACGACAGAGACCCAAAGACCACATGGATGGCGAGAGGCACACGCGCATGCGTGGTGGAGCTGAGCTGGGGTGACGGCTCGCATGCCCACAGAAAGAACTCTGTGTGCCACCTAGGTTCGTGGTCATGGTCCTAGCCCATAGAGCTGTTCCATAGGATCAAAGGACTAGGATGGGAAAGGTGGAAAGCAGTGGGGGAGGGGTTAGCCATCATTCCACTGGTTAAAGCTGTGTCTGAGTTTGGGGCTGTCTTGTTACCTTGCCAGGTAACACGTTTTCAGTTAAGAGAGATGGGACAAAGCGGACTCAGAAGCATCAAGTGGCAACAGTGTTGAACTCTGAGGTTTCTGCAGGACCAAAGCCAGTGACTCTTGTGTTGATAGCTTCAGGAAATCCATAGAAGTCCACACCCCATATAATAACTCCGAAATTAGATCCCTCAATTCTAGGCAGAAGTATTTAATGAAGGTGCTGGGTTAGACAGCTCAACTTCATGAAGGCATGTGAGTCTTAACAGGGGAGCAGAGCCCACAGCTGCTGTTTCATGAGTTCATGTAATCAGTAATTCTTCAATCTGGGTCCTTTTCTGCTGAGTCCTGTATTGTAATATTTCTTTGTTGCTGCCATGTAGAAGAACCCAAAGTGAAGCTGCTCTGAATTAACCGTGAGCACCTCAACCATATCATCCAGCTATGAATCAACTGTTTTCGTTTCTCCTCAAGTTTGTCAGTGGGATGATGCTCTTTTGAGGGGCAGAAAACTTGAGCCTTTTGTATTTTTGCGGGAGGATTTTATGAATTTGGGAAAATTCAGACTGTGTGTGGAAAGAAAGAAATAATAGACTTTTTTGCTACTATCACAGTCCACTTATGATTATCTACAACATTTTGAAGGAAAGTTGCAGTTCCAACCAAAAACAACGTTTGACAGAGGGCAATAGTTGAAATTTGTACTGTACCACCTCTGCCAGTTTGGTAGTTCTTTTGAGAAAATCTTAACTTATTCGGAAATGCATTTTATACATTTCAACTCAAATGTTTTTTTAAAAAGAATACGTTGCAATAAATTCAGAGAGACTCTATTCAAAACAAACCCAAATGATCTTTTTTTTTGTGGGGTGGGGGGAGATGAGAAGAGGTGCGGGTGAAGTCTCATAGAATATCATGCATGTCAGATCACAAGTAAGCTCTATTAAGTTTATACTCCCAGGAGTAAATGAGATGGAAAATCAACATAACGATTAGGAGGAAAGAAAGGTATGGGTAAGACTATTTTACAAGATAATTACAAGTTCAGAGTCACAAAATATTAGGCAAAATACTCCTTTCTCCCTTAGGTATAATAAAACTTATAAAACTTAACCAGAAAATATGCCCCCAATGGCAAACCCTATTTTATATGATAAGGTAGCTTTTTTCTGATTAGGCACTGGGATGACAGCTCCAAGAATTCTGTACAATAGTCAATACAGCTTGGAGACTACTAAAATGGTTTCTGGATGTATCATTAGATGACATCTTATCAGAAGTTAATCCTTGTGTAGAAAATCTAGGCTGTAGCTTGAACCACAGGGACTGCATACAGACTTCCTTTTTAAGTTTGAATTCCCAACATTTAGCACTTTGATTGGGCAAAGGGGAATGGAGGAAAACAGAACATCTCCTGATTATTTTGGTAATTAGAATTTACAGTTTTAGAGCAGGAGCCTAAAGAACTGTAAATGTAGCACCATCCCACAATACCTCTTTATTCAAATAGTTTGCAAAGGTTTTTATTCCCCAAGATACAAAACATTTTCTCCTCCTCTCCCTCCTAACCCTGTCCTTTGGTTTTAACAAAACTTGTGCGGGAATGACCAGGTTCCCCCTCTCCCTGGCCCAAACATTGGAGAGAACAAAAGATTCCATTAAAATAAGGAGCTCACTTGAATTATATATATTATATGTACATATATGTATTATAGTTATAGTTGTATATGGATTTAAGTGGATTTAATTGTTTTGTTTGCATTGTGTGCACTGCCTAGCATCACATATGTGAGATGGTTGGCTGTATACATTTAAATCAACAAAGTAAGTAAACTAACCAGGAACTACAACTAAATAAAAAAGGAGAACTCCTGATTTATTACAAGAAGGAAGGAAGGAAGGAAGGAAGGAAGGAAGGAAGGAAGGAAGGAAGGAAGGAAGGAAGGGAGAGACTGTTTTTATATTTGTTTTATACACAATGTATGATGTGCTGATGCCAACATAGATTTGCAAAGCCCAGCTCTAATTTGAGAAGAGACTGACAATAACTAGCAGTTTAAGGACAAGTGAAGGGCTGGTCTTTTAGCAATAATTAATGCATTGGGTATGTTTTTGTGGTTGCTTAATTAAATAGAACAGGAAACAATCTGGTTTGTGCTTGGTGATAACTATAATGTTTGGGAACTGACCCATTCTTCCTTCCTTCACATGGTTACAGGTAGGTTTTTTTCTCCCCCTGCAAGCACACTGGCAGTGCAGTTCATCTTTTCTTCATTATGAAATAGCTGTAGTTACCTTGTAATTGAAAGCCATCATCTATTATAAAAGTCTGCTTTTCAGAATTTTCCACACATGATAACCAAGCAGAGTGTTCAAATGCTAAACCCTCTTCAGTGCTTGGATAACTTGGATGTGACCATTTTCTAAACTCAAGAGAGAGAGAATCAACAAGAGACACCTGATTTCAAGTTGTCTGAATGGCAGAATCAAAGGGTTGTTTGTTGTTTTAAAAGAAGGCTGCACTTGTCAAACTCATAGTTGGCACATGTGTTCTTTCTGAAAGGTTATAATTCTGACTCTCAAAAGGCACTTTTCAGCTGTAAATAGGAGTTGTCAAATAGGAGCTGATGACCCCTGTTAAGAGAGAGACTGTGGCTCAATGGGGAAACACCTGCTTTTGGGCCTCCCATTCAATTCCTGGCTTCTCTCCATTGGGGTGAGATAATCCTACTTGAGAAACTGAAGAATTGCTAACTATTAAATCTAGAGAGACCAATCTTTCCATCAATATGTGGCAACATTTCTGTTCCTATAGATCTCAGTATGTATCAGCATATGTACATTCATTTGTTCCTTGCTAGTCACAACTGAATTCCTTAAGAAGCCAACCAAATCAAGCAACCATTGAAGCAAGCATTCACAATTTGGAACTCCTACATTTGCGAACAGTGATCATACAGCTTTCCCATATAATAAATGTGTACAGCTTTAAGAGCTGTTTTTTCCCCCTTCTCCTCTGTGAAAAGACAATTTCCTGAGGGTTTTTCTTTGAGCAACATCTGTGTTACTTTCACAATGGCAGAATCATCCTAATTGCCTGATTGTTGTTTTCTGGGGAAATATCAGTTAATCTCCCAGATTGATGGTAATCCCTCTTTTTCCTAAAGTATCTAATTTTAAAAATCAACCTCTAACAATATTGGACTGAGTGAGATTTAGTTTTTCATGTTGTTGATAAGACAATAAGGCAGTAAATGTTGAAAAAATGTTTTAAGATAAATATTTTGAAATATCAATTGCTTCTAATGAGCTATTGCATATGCAAGCTCATGCACAAAATACTTATTACTCTTTCAAGCATCAATGAGACTCTTTGTAGTTGTAAGAAAAAATGAAAGGAATGAACCAACCCGCTTAAATTTCCTGATTCTACCAGGACTTGTTGGTGATTAATATTTAGAGGTATTGTTAAACTATCAGAGAAATCAAGGTAACAATTATTAACCATAACAGAATAACGAAGTTGGAAGAGACCTTGGAGATCTTCTAGTTCAAACCCTTGCTCAAGTAGGAGACCCTACCCCATTTCAGGTAAATGCCTGTCCAATCTCTTTTTAAAAGTCTCCAGTGATGGGAGCACCCACAACTTCTGAAGGAAAGCCATGCCATTGGTTTATTGTTCTGTCCGGAAATTTCTCCATAGTTCTAGGTTGCTTCTCTCCTTGATTAGTTTCCATCCATTCCTTCTTTTCTTGACTCTTGGTGCTTTGGAAAATAGGTTGACTATTTAATATTGGAACACTGCTATCATGTCACCCCTAGTCCTTCTTTTCAGTACCCAAATCCTGCAACTGTTCCAGGCCTCTAATAATCTTTGTTGTTCTTCTCTGCACTCTTTCCAGAGTCTCAACATCTTTTGTATATTCTAGTGACCAAAACTGAATGCAGTATTCCAAGTGTGGTCTTACCAAAGCCTTATAAAGTGGTCATGTGATCTTGATTTTATCTTTTGTTGAAGCAGCCTAGGATTGCATTGGCTTTTTTTGGTGGTTGCAGCACAATGCTGGCTCATATTTAAGTGATTGTCTAATAGAACTCCCAGATCTCTCTCTTACAGTTACTACTATTGAGCCCCATTTCGCCTAATCTACCTGTACATTTGAATTTTCTTGCCTAAGTGTAAAACCTTACTTTTCTCTATATTGAATTTTACTTTGTTAAATAGGGTCAGTGTTTAAGTCTCTTCTTCAAGTCTCATCTGGATCTTGAGCCTATCTTCTGGCTCCAGCTTGGTGTCAACTTCAAATTTGATGAATTCCATTTTTATCCCATCATCTAAATTGTTTATGAAGATATTGAATAGTACTGGGCCTAAGACTATTTACTTCCCTCCATGTAGATATCACTCCATTAAGGATTACACATTGAGTGTGGTTTGTCAGCCAGTTTCAAATCCATCTTATTTAGATTATGGCTTCATATGGATTCCGTGGGGTAGGGTGGGTTCCTATCATATGCTCCAGCTTCTGCTGACCCGGTGGTTTGAAAATGAGGAAACTGCAAATGGGTACCACTTCAGTGGGCATCTTCACAGAGATGTGAAAGTTTATAAGGTTTTTTTAAAGAAAGTTGTACCTAATATCTTTTAAGAAGATGTATCTCCTAGATTTAATTCTGTTTCATTGTCATCCTTAATGTGTAAGCCCAAACATGCATTATATCTCCAATGTCTACATTGTCAAAAATACGTACTCGTCTCTGCATTCATCTATATTTTATTTTATTTAAATTTTTGGCACCATCCAACTACATCTGACTACCAATAGCTTACAGTATAATATACTGTAAATTGATGCATCAATTATTCTCAACAGTGAAATACTTTAGTTTTGTAACAAAAAACATCGGGTTAGATCAGCAGTAGGTGGATCTAAGACTGAAAAATTACTTCTAGCAACACCTGGTTGCATGCCAATGATGAAGGATGGAGAGCATTTGACGGAACATGGCATCTACAGATGTATGTAAATGTGCTTTTTGATGTGTTTCTTGATGGGGTTTATAAGGCTGAAAATGCATTATGTACACTAGTAAAATGTTCTTGAGGTTTCATGCAGATTTTTTTTCTTACGGATCTACCTAGAAATATAGAAGATTAAACCTAAGATGTTTTCCAGGTAAAGCACATGATTAAAGCAAAATAAGTCGTGAGCTGAGTTAGATGAATATTTTTAAAAAATAGATGAAGAAATAACTTCCGTACATTGGATTTATTAACAGCTGGCCGGATCCTCAGATATCTTATGCTGAAATCTGAAGCATCTGAAGGGGGAAAAAAAACACTTTTGCTAGAGCTAGAAAGTCAATCATTGAGAAGCATAGACTGGAAAAAATGATGAATTGGAACCGTCAGTGTTAAAATCAGTGAAAATGAGACCAATCTGTTTACAGATGGGTGAAAGAGTGTACTAACGATCTGGGCCAGAAAACTATGAAGGCTGGCATTTTTTTTTTTTTTTTGAGAAAGTTAAACTTTAAATCCTGGCTCTTTATATATGAAGGAATTTGATTATTTAGGAAGATCTCTCCACAATTTGTTGTATTCTTAAATTAAGAATTTTCAAACCAACATGCACTTTTATTACCTATGTAATAAAAAGAGGAAAAGAGAAATACTTGACATCATCGAAAGGTTAATTAATCTGGTAATTAACTTAGTACTTAGATCTTAAGAACTATTTTTCATTATGAATTATTCAGCAGGATGTGTGATGTGGAAATATTGGCTGATAAACTGGTTTGGCACTTTTTCCATAGTAGTAGTATTTGCAATGACATAAGTTGGATTCTTGTTTTATTCAGTATCTCTTTAAAGTTAATATACTGTTGCAATAGTTTTAAAAAATTTCCCTTATATTTCATGCTTATATTAATCTTTACCACTGGAATAAAACATATTCATTTCATATAATATTGATGTTATTTAACTTTTCTTAGTATTAGACTGGCTTTTAGTTTAAGGCAATATACTAATTGAATGATTCATCATACCTTAGAGCTCTTTCTCTGGGAAGAAATGTAGTTTTTCCCCAATATGAAAATGTAAATTTAGGGACACATTACCTGTTGAATTTATCTCCAGATACAGTCATATGTGAAAAGAGTGACAGGAAAATCAGAAGTGTGATACGTTTGGGCTTAGAGTTTATAGCATGAGTGCCCAATGTTTTGGCTTCCATGGTCCATATTGAGTGAAGAGGAATTGTCTTGGGCTGCATATAAAATATATAGTTTAGTTTCATAAAATAAAATCTTATAATAATAGTTTAAAATCTTGTGGAGCCGCATTACTAGTTGTCCAGGGTTGCATGTGAATCACAAGTTGTACGCACCTGGTTTATAGAGAGAGGCAGCCTCACTTCTTAACCTCTACCTGTTAACTTCTACTAAAAAACAGAAATCCTGCAGTCATGCTTCTAATACTCATGGCTTTAGAATAAGCTTTTCCTTTTAGGGCTCAGTCAAGGTCCACTTATGAGTGGAAGACTTGCCACTTTTATCACCAGCCCAAGTGAGCTTTCCAATTTTCTATCTGGAAAGCAGGAAGTGTAGATTTGGCTCTGAGGCAGTTCCAAAGAATATCAATAGCTGGGTGATAATAAGGCAGGCTGGCACTTTTAAAAGGTGCTGCTGGAATTAAATACTTTAATTTAGCTTCAACACTGAAGCAGAGAAAGCCAAATGCAGGAGCCAGACTTGATGGATCTTTCCATATACTTTTCCCAAACAAATGAATTAGGGTACAATTCCAATAAAGAGAGGGATCAAATCTGCCTGAATCTCTACATTTTAAACTTTAACAATACAGATAGCAGAGGGTGCATTTGTAGGTCTGCTTACTTGCTTTCCCCCCCTTCATTTCTGTAATAATCATCTTTTTATATGGTTGAGAATGCATAAGAGGGCCACCCTCTCTGTCTGAATTTCTATCAAAGCATATTAAATATTAAAAAATTAATCCAAGATTTAGCATACTGCAGGGGATAATAGTGTTACAACTGCTAGAAAATAAATTTACATCACTTGTATCTTCTGTTTGCTATAGCTATTGCTCAGTGACAAATTGAAAAGTTGAAGTAACCTGGAAGTAACAGTGAAGAGAAAGATGAGTGAAAGATCCAGAAATTCTGACACTTTTAGTGGGCTCATTCCTGGAATGCGAACCTTGTCTGCATTTTGCTTACTGCAACAACATTGTCCTAGACTTGCATTCAAATTCTATATAAATCCTTCCATTTCCCACCATCCGGTCAGAGCTGAAGAAACTTCTTGGATGAGAAGCGAAACATCTTCAAAGAAAAAATAAGAAGAGACTTCCTGTGACATCACGGAGAACAGAGCAGGGCAGAGATTCATCTCTCTGAACGAAACTTCGTTTTTTGCCTGCCGTGCTGCTTAAGTT